>JALPQI010003216.1:0-46550 GCA_025490895.1 Thaumatotibia leucotreta
GCAATTGAAAAGAGAACTGCTCCAGAAGTACCAAAATATGTGCTCAATTGAAACATCCTTCAAGTGATAATAGACAAAATGCCGCTCCGTGCTCTCTTTAGATATCTGGCAAATAATGAGCAGCTAGTGCAAAAGTTAGCTGAATCTTACCCTGTCCGACGTGCTGCACAGCTAGCAGTCTCTGTGTTTTACAGGGGAAAAGAAAAGGTTTCTAAAATGGATCCTGAACAAGTAAATAGACTAATGTCATTTTTTAGGAAATTTTCACGAAATGTAAAGGAAGGGATTGAGGATGCCAAAAAGCAGATTAAAAAGTAAATGGCTTCACATAGATACTGTAAATATTATCTAGTGTTCAGAATTAGTCAAGGCTGCAATAATATTATGAATAATTATAAAAATAAAATGCTGAAATAGTTCGAGCTATTTTAATTTCCCTCACTCAGAACAAATCAATAAAAATATTCTCTCACTTAAACTAGAAAAATCACATATTATAATGGTACTGCAAACAATCAAATACTGAATATAATTATGATATGGAGTAGAGCAGCTAGCTCACTAATATAACTAATGTAATTAACATGTGCCATACTGGCATTGAGGACTCGGCTTATCTTCACTATTGTCAAAAATGTCCACTGTTACCCTTACATCACAACACAAAACTGTAAAACCTATGATATACAACATCATAGACCAAAAGCTGCTCACATCACTAACTATATCATTATTGCTTTACAGAATGTTAATAAGACAATCATTTAAATCAACTAAATATAATAACAAATCAGAATACAATCACTGTATTTACTTTCCAAATCAAATCAAACATAAAACAGTTATTATTATAAGTAATTACGCGCCACATCTTTACACACCGAAATATCCATACACCAATGGCAGTTAGCTGACAATATTTACTGCCACATAAACTATACACATTATTTAGTTTAATGATTACTTCTCTTAGACAATGAAGAATATTTAATTTAGATTAGTGTCTAAGACAGAAAAATGTAAACGCCCGTTTTTACAGCAATAAGAATATAGTAGATGTCAAAAATATGAAACAATCTGTCGAGACCATGAATGACTGGATTCATCTACTCATGTACACTAAAGAAAGCAATGGAGATATTAATCAATAAGACTTTTATTCTGAACTTGACATAGTTATATAATTTAAATTGCCTCCAGCTTTTCCATTGACTTTTCTTGCAACTCTTCCTCAGGTTTGACCCGCGACCCGCTTTAGCAAATTTTCCCATCTTTTAAAACTCTTAAACAGCAGACATAGGTACTGGTAATTTAATTATTTAGACAAAAATGAATGATATTTAAACTTTTTGTATTAACTTGTTCTATTTGTACATATATATGTGTAGATGATCCAGTCTTTACATTATTATTATTACATCTAACTTAGTGAATAGATCCTAAGTACCTTGTACTCTCAGTATTATAGTGCCTGGAGACAGAATCTAGCCATGCTACAGTATAGTTATAAAATGTTGGCAAGGCTAGGGAATATTTGTACCCGAAAGCAATTATTATCAAACATTTCTAATTATAAGCAATTGATTAATGATTCTGCATATGCATTGTGCTTCTACATTGATTACAAAATTTAGGCGGATTCTGATACTTTTATATTTTGTAATTAAGACAATTATGCAAATAGAGTTTTAATAACTCTATTTGATGATTTTCTTACCAATTACAGATGTCATCAGAGTGTCTAAGGCGCTCAGATACATTCTAAAAATAAAATTATTTATTTTATAGATGTATCTGAGCATCTTGGCTACTCTTCTACTGTATAATCTAGTTTTAGTACAACCATTCCCTAGATTTTTTGTACTTTATCGCCAACAAAACCTACTAGGAACCTATTACAAAAATATTTTTGTCTATAAAAATTTTAATATAACATGAAACGCTATGTGAAGTGACTTCAATAGTGAGATTATTTGAAGCACTGTGAAATTACGGCGGACTTTCTAGATCACTGCGCTGATTGCAAATTTACATTCTTCTTTTATAGCATGTTACTGTGAAACTATTTAGGTGACCTCTGAGTTTTGAGCACCAAATTGTCATAAAAGAAAAAACTACAAATCGTCGTTGCGCATTCCAAATCTGATATGTGTTTGGATTTTTGACTCTGAAATTCTAACCTAACCACAACAGACAAAGGTGTCAATTCAATTAATCAAAATCCCGCACATATCAGATTAGGTACGCGCAACGACGAAATGTTATTACCCGCCAGGTGATGGAACATAGCGTTTCGTTTCGTTATAAAAACAATTTACCTAATAGGTAACTCATATAATGAAGTATCAGTACTTTTGAAACGCAATATTGTCTGTTTCAAAAGCTACTTCGTTTTTCACTAAACAGAGAATTTATCCGTAGTACATGGAGAAACGATTATCATTTAAGAATTCCTGAGTGCAGTCAAAGTGTTCTAGACAGTCCGCGAGGCATCCATTTTACCCCTCAGTTGACTACAGTATCTCATCTCCCAACCGTCTTGTAGAAAACTTCGTTATAGGTAAAAAAAACTTAACTGAAATATCTTTTGTATGTAGTAGTGCACAGGATGTTCATGGAGTTGAAAAGTTCGTGAACACTGCTGCTTAAAAACGGTAATGATATGGAATAGTAATTAATGATTGTGCGAGGCTCTCAGGTGCAGGATTACCTTCAGTACAACCCCGAAGATCATCGTGAAAGCAATATGAATTCCATAAAAAGGCGAAGGGGAGGGATTATGCACTGTAATTGCACTACTTCCACACTAGAATACCTAAACAAGATGTCATTCCGCAATCGCGTACGATAAGCAATAAATGTATTAAAATGACAAATTCGAAAGAAGTCACGTCATTCTCATACATTTATCACTTTTCGTTATCGTATGGGCCATTTTTATTTAAAGTGAAGGGACACCCCTACTTATTTTGTAACATGGGCAATTTTTATGTGATTTCTACTCAGAATCGCGAGCTCTTTTGATCCTAATACATTTACATTAATTTTTCGTACTTTCCATTCCGTCATTGCACTCAAAATGTATGAAAAATAGGTAACGGAATGGAAAAAAAACATTTTTTTTGTATCAAGTTCAAAGGAGCTTGCGTGGAAATCATTTTAAAAGTTACAAATCCAAAAGTGTGGGGGACAACTTTGAAAAAAATAACCCGTATGTGAATACAGAATGGCATCATGGCTAAGCCCGGCAGATAGTTCAGTAAAGTTTTCCTCCTAGGCTGTCCCCGTCACCGTCAGTGAGCGCTCAGTTGGCGACGACGACGGCCGGCTCGGGCTTGTCGTGGCGCTTGCGGCCGCGCCGGCCGTCCCCGTCACACCGTCACCGTCAGTGAGCGCTCAGTTGGCGACGACGACGGCCGGCTCGGGCTTGTCGTGGCGCTTGCGGCCGCGCCGGCCGTCCCCGTCACACCGTCACCGTCAGTGAGCGCTCAGTTGGCGACGACGACGGCCGGCTCGGGCTTGTCGTGGCGCTTGCGGCCGCGCCGGCCGTCCCCGTCACACCGTCACCGTCAGTGAGCGCTCAGTTGGCGACGACGACGGCCGGCTCGGGCTTGTCGTGGCGCTTGCGGCCGCGCCGGCCGTCCCCGTCACACCGTCACCGTCAGTGAGCGCTCAGTTGGCGACGACGACGGCCGGCTCGGGCTTGTCGTGGCGCTTGCGGCCGCGCCGGCCGTCCCCGTCACACCGTCACCGTCAGTGAGCGCTCAGTTGGCGACGACGACGGCCGGCTCGGGCTTGTCGTGGCGCTTGCGGCCGCGCCGGCCGTCCCCGTCACACCGTCACCGTCAGTGAGCGCTCAGTTGGCGACGACGACGGCCGGCTCGGGCTTGTCGTGGCGCTTGCGGCCGCGCCGGCCGTCCCCGTCACACCGTCACCGTCAGTGAGCGCTCAGTTGGCGACGACGACGGCCGGCTCGGGCTTGTCGTGGCGCTTGCGGCCGCGCCGGCCGTCCCCGTCACACCGTCACCGTCAGTGAGCGCTCAGTTGGCGACGACGACGGCCGGCTCGGGCTTGTCGTGGCGCTTGCGGCCGCGCCGGCCGTCCCCGTCACACCGTCACCGTCAGTGAGCGCTCAGTTGGCGACGACGACGGCCGGCTCGGGCTTGTCGTGGCGCTTGCGGCCGCGCCGGCCCGCGCCCGCGCCGCGCTTGTCGGCCTGCAGCTCGAACGGCGAGTCCGCTGTCGTCACGTCCGCTTCCTGCCGGGGACATAGTGATTATTAAGAATAAGGGCCTGTTTCACAATCTCCAGTTAAAGCTATCTGTCAGATAAAAACAACACGCTCTCTTTATTCTTCCAGGTGAAAGAAAGAGATAGTGTTATTTTTTATCTGACAGATAGCTTTAACTGGAGATTGTGAAACAGGCCGTAAGAATAAGAAATGTTTATTAGCACAAAACAATATTTGCTTGTGTCTATTTATTAGTAATTTACATGTGTACAGTGAATTGCGCTAAAAGGTCTTCACTCAGCATGATGCCCCGCAGTGAAATTCACTACGTGGCGCTGATTTTCAGTGAAGCCCATACGTTACGTTAGCTTTTACACTTTTAGGGACACTCAATTAGTCTAACAAACTGACTTGTCTGTAGAAAGAGGCAGAAAGTTAAAATATTTTTCGGCACAGATGGTAGACACGATACACGTGCGAAAAGGAAAACTCGTGTTGATTTGAAACATTGATGTGTTTATATCCTACGAACTACCATACTAAATTGCATTTCAAAAATGGTCCTGAATTTTAGTTGACAGAGTCACCCCCTGTTCAATGCATCACGGCAATGAATTAGAATGTCATCCTATAAAAACTTAAATAGTTGTGATTGGTCCATCAAAGTTTTGATTGGCGATATTCAATAAACATTTGTCAAAGATGTTGCGCCAAAATATGCGCGGTGTTAAGAAAAGCGCTATGTCCTGCCCATCTTGGCACAATTGAACAATTGGTTTTGGGGGCATTTTTGAGCTGGCGTTAGCCGTCCATGTATTATATGGTCGCAGGTTATATCGCTACACGTTATTTATTAAAAAATACACTTTTGATACACGCTTTTATTGCGGGCTGTATTCGTTTGCCATCAACAATGTAATTACGTTGCCGACGGCTGTCGAGCGATCTTCGCGGGACACCTTCCTCGCTACATACCGTGACGGTGTGTCCGTCCTGTGGGGCGCGCTGTTTGTGCCGCGGCGGCGGCTTGTGGCTGTCGAGCGATCTTCGCGGGACACCTTCCTTGCTACATACCGTGACGGTGTGTCCGTCCTGTGGGGCGCGCTGCTTGTGCCGCGGCGGCGGCTTGTGGCTGTCGAGCGATCTTCGCGGGACACCTTCCTTGCTACATACCGTGACGGTGTGTCCGTCCTGTGGGGCGCGCTGCTTGTGCCGCGGCGGCGGCTTGTGGCTGTCGAGCGATCTTCGCGGGACACCTTCCTTGCTACATACCGTGACGGTGTGTCCGTCCTGTGGGGCGCGCTGCTTGTGCCGCGGCGGCGGCTTGTGGCTGTCGAGCGATCTTCGCGGGACACCTTCCTTGCTACATACCGTGACGGTGTGTCCGTCCTGTGGGGCGCGCTGCTTGTGCCGCGGCGGCGGCTTGTGGCTGTCGAGCGATCTTCGCGGGACACCTTCCTTGCTACATACCGTGACGGTGTGTCCGTCCTGTGGGGCGCGCTGCTTGTGCCGCGGCGGCGGCTTGTGGCTGTCGAGCGATCTTCGCGGGACACCTTCCTTGCTACATACCGTGACGGTGTGTCCGTCCTGTGGGGCGCGCTGCTTGTGCCGCGGCGGCGGCTTGTGGCTGGCGGGCTCGGGCCGCAGCACGTTGCCGACGGCTTTCGTGCGGCCTTCACGGAATACCTAGTAAATAAAAAAAAAGTTAAAACACTAGAAAATCACACTTCACACCAGACCAGGGATCGGAACTGGTTTTTTTGAAAAACCTCGAAATAGCTCAATATTTTAAAATGTTTTACACTCTTTATGTTGTACTCAATATTTTATGTAACGTATTTTAGAATTAGTCCATTAACAGAATTTATATATCGAATAACGAAAAAGAACTAAATTAAAACCGTTCTTTGGTATGGAGAAAAAAGCGTTATCCAATCCCTGCACCAGACACCTTTAAAACATCTTCAGAATGCCAGTGCCTGTATCTTGCAACTCCATCATCAGACCTTGAAACCTAATTGTGGTACAAGTTAATTATAAGACCTTTGTGAAAAATCCAGAAACAGCTATGATACGTCACCACACCAGCAGCGCCTTGTCTGTAATCCGGAGGCAATCTCTAGACATAATCAGTATGGAGGCTGCCAGGTCACTCACTAGCACCAGTCACTCACCATCCTCTGCCCCCGCTTGAGATACTCCGGATGCTTGATGAAGCGGAACCGCACGAGGGCCTTGTCTCCCGTCCGCAGACAGTCCCTCGACATGGACAGTATGGAGGCTGCCAGGTCACTCACTAGCACCAGTCACTCACCATCCTCTGTCCCCGCTTGAGATACTCCGGATGCTTGATGAAGCGGAACCGCACGAGGGCCTTGTCATCGATGACGATTGCTTGGTCCTTCTTAGGGAACGTGGTGGTTTGTGTCACAGTGGCATAACTAGGGTTGTTGTCTAACGTTTGGGAGGTCATTTTGTTCCTGTAGTCAGAAACGATTCGAAAATTGCGATATAGTCACTCACTTATAAAACAAAAAGTCCGATTCCATCGTTACGCACTTTTCACAATGAGGGTAGATATAACTCGTGAAAATTTAGCTCACTAGCGCGCGCAAGTAACGACGGGTCTCGGTGACAGCGTACCGCGAACTGATGGTGGTCGGTGGTGGTTACTAGGATCTCGCCGATACTATTATTGTTTAAGTAGCTCACCATCCTCTGTCCCCGCTTGAGATACTCCGGATGCTTGATGAAGCGGAACCGCACGAGGGCCTTGTCTCCCGTCCGCAGACAGTCCCTCGACATGGACAGTATGGAGGCAGTCTGCCGGATGGAGCCACAGTGCACCATGGCTTGGTATCGCGAGCTGATGGTCGTTGGTGGTGAAGTATTAGGAACTCGCCAATACTATTATTGTCTCACCATTCTCTGTCCCCGCTTGAGATACTCCGGATGCTTGATGAAGCGGAACCGCACGAGGGCCTTGTCTCCCGTCCGCAGACAGTCCCTCGACATGGACAGTATGGAGGCGGTCTGCCGGATGGAGCCACAGTGCACCATGGCTTGGTATCGCGAGCTGATGGTCGTTGGTGGTGAAGTATTAGGAACTCGCCAATACTATTATTGTCTCACCATTCTCTGTCCCCGCTTGAGATACTCCGGATGCTTGATGAAGCGGAACCGCACGAGGGCCTTGTCTCCCGTCCGCAGACAGTCCCTCGACATGGACAGTATGGAGGCAGTCTGCCGGATGGAGCCACAGTGCACCATGGCTTGGTATCGCGAGCTGATGGTCGTTGGTGGTGAAGTATTAGGAACTCGCCAATACTATTATTGTCTCACCATTCTCTGTCCCCGCTTGAGATACTCCGGATGCTTGATGAAGCGGAACCGCACGAGGGCCTTGTCTCCCGTCCGCAGACAGTCCCTCGACATGGACAGTATGGAGGCGGTCTGCCGGATGGAGCCACAGTGAACCATGGCCTGGTATCGCGAGCTGATGGTGGTTGGGTGGTGGAGTACTAGGATCTCGCCTTCGAACTGCCAGCAGGCTTGCGGCTCTAGTGCTGGTGATACCATCACCATGCCCTGCGGAAGACAATATTGATGGAATATCTATCAGGGCAAAACTATCATTAAACATGGTTAACTTCTATAGATAAAATTTTAGACTTATTCATAAACAACCACCAATCGTCATCACCATCAGTTAGTTATTCTTTTGTCCTTGTTTGTCGATATGACATTTGCGTTTGATAGAGAGAAAAAAATTTGCTAACATCTCTTAAATTTGTTGACAAGGGGGGGTTAAATCTCACTTCACTCTTCGGAGACGTCTATAGTCAATAACCCTTATTAAAAATTTCCCTTCTGGAGTCAAAAAGTCGAAATATCTCTGTTCAATATTATAAGTAAATTCACCAAAGCTGGCACGAATAGATCAATCCATAAGTAACAGAAAGTATCTATGTAGATGTCAAAATCACAGTAAATATAGCAGGGCCACGGACACACAATTATAGGTCGTCGGGGATAGAGTTCAAAGATCAAACAATTGACACTCAAATGAGGGTTTTCTGAAATGACGTTCACCAGGGCGGCAGCACTGAGGCGTCAGGTCCAGAAACTTGTCTAAATTTTCAGAACGCCTATAGTTTCGTGTTTAAATATTTTGTATGAGTTAATAAAATGATATAAAAAAATTAAAATACCTTCTAGTTAATTTGTCTGTGGGGCTAGATAATTGTGTTTCTTAGCAGGACCTTACGGCTAAGTGGCGCCAACTAGTGGCATACGTTTTCGAGAAAACCCTCATTGAGCCTAATTGAATTTGTTAGTTACGCTCCACTATCCCCGACGAGATGTCATTCATTCCATTTGTGCCATCTTTGGTGAATTTACCTATACGAAAACATTAAATCGATCTTAATAACTCACCTTGCGGATCTGCGACCTCTTGATCTTCTTAAGCGCGAACGAGGCGGTCTGTCCGCCGCGCACCTCGGTCACCTGCATGCGCTTGCGGTGGATGGACTTGACGGTGATGGGCGTGAACCGGCCCAACGGATCCGGGCCTAGGAGCAGCGTGTCGTTCAGACGAATCACGCCGGCTAGGGTCGTGCCGGAGACCACTGTGCCGACGCCCTGAAAGTACTCGATTAAGGATAATAGTCCGGATGGCCTTGACGGTGATGGGCGTCAACCGGCCCAGTGGGTCAGGGCCTAGGAGCAGCGTGTCGTTCAGACGGATCACGCCGGCTAGGGTCGTGCCGGAGACCACTGTGCCGACGCCCTGGGGAAAGTACTCGATTAACCCTTAAATGCATGAATTATTCTTTTCGTTTCAAAAATAAAATGTGCTTACCTAATGGCGTCTAAAACACGAGAAAAATAGAAAAAAATATCTGTGGACATATTTTGGGTGAAATTTTTACTACTAATCAAAATTTCGATACATCATACATTATGCATTTTTTTGCAAAATCGTGCATGATAAAATATGCAAATTTAATATTGTTTACTTTTAGATTGAAGTATATTAAGTTCAGTAATTGTAGAAACTTTAAGGTATGCATCACAAAATTCTAATAATAAATAATTACTTACTTAGTTAAAAACGGCTAAAAACAAGCAACGAAAACAAATTTCTGCCATCTTGCTTATAAAACATATAAGTTTTTTTAAATACAGTTACGCCAGCGAATCAGGAATAAATTTGAAAGTTCATTAAATTTCCTTGCAAAATCATCCTTAGGAACATAATATACATATCTAGTTTACAAACACCCACTACGTTTTGGTTATGTACGATTCATCATACACTATGCATTTAAGCGTTAAGGATAATAGTCCTACTACTGCTATGCTATTCTCTTATTAACACATTCGACGCTGCGTTCGTCAACGAGCTCGACGTCGAGACAACCTTGTCTGAAATCCTAGCTGTTTTATTTGACATTAGGAATCGAGGCTGTGGGCGAGTTCGTCGCTGTTTTTCGTTAGAGAATTCGTACATTAAACCTCACGACGTAGTGTAGTTCCAGCTCACGCCGCATTCGTCGCCGAGCACTAGTGTCGTTTAAAGTACATTAGTGAATACTATTTTTAAGCTCGACGATGCCGCAGCGCTGACAGCAAGGCGGTTTCCTTAGTGAATAACACTGCTGATTGCAACATTGATATCACAATTTGCAACAAATTTGTTATACAGCGTTATGTTTACTTTTACTAATTTTCAAACCAATTTAAAGGGTTTTTTGACTGATTAGAGGTGTCCACAATGAGTAGCCTCACGAGGCATGTCCGCAGCGACTATTAACTTGCCTGAGCCTATTTGTCTTCTTAACATACAGTCAAATGCAAAAATATGTACCGGAAGAATCCTCTTGTTATTATTTATGTTACGATGTTCTTATTACACAGAATTAAAGTGCACTGGGACATATTTTTGAGCATTTTTACATACACCTTGGCTTTGACTGCACCAAATACGATTTTTGGTAGTGACGATGTGTATTTATCCGAACATTGTGAAACCCTAGTGCAATAGAACCTGAATCGCATAGGCTGATAGTCATATGAATTCGGACATTTCCGTAAAAAATAAAGGATTATGGACACCTGGAGATCTGTAGTTACTATGATTAGCACCATGAAGCCCTAGAAAAGAAGATACTAAATATAAATATTGGATGTCATATACCAAAGAAAAATAGACCAAGATCAGCAACATTCGAGGTGGGAATCGAACCCACGTACTCAGCTTTCACGGCTGATGCCTGTACCGCTCCGCCTCTCGGTCTTAGCAACCACCAGTCAATTTTCTCGGGTATTTGCAAACCTTTACATGGCCAGGCGAATTTGACCATACTCTAAGGGCAAGCAATACATGTACTATCGACAAAATTGAATCCTGACCCACAATAGGAGCGTGTCATAGTAACTTTTAAAATAAAATTGCTGCATCTGACGTACAATTTGAATTTCAATGTTACTATGACAAGCTCTTTTTGTGGGTCAGGATTCAATTTTGTCGAAAGTATATGCAGGTACCTTCTATCCGAATACCTTTCGGTTTTCTGGTATAATGGAAATAGTAATTCTGCGTCAAGTTCAGGAACATGGTCAGCAGCTCTAGGTTCTCGCCACGTTGTACCCAGACAGATTGGGTACAGTGTGGTGGGTACAGAGTACTCACGGGCACGGAGTAGGTGTCGTCGATCTGGAACTCTGCGGGCTGGTCGTCGCTGGCCGGCATCCGCGTCTTGAGCAGGTTCAGGAACATGGTCAGCAGCTCTAGGTTCTCGCCGCTTACGTTGGACACCAGGAAGATTGGGCACAGCCTGGTTAAAACCAAAAAGTTTGCTTCAGCTCGTCCAAAATCATGTGATCGTACCTATTTACCAGCCACTTTTGACCTTTTTTTTAAATATATTGACGCAACAAAGTGGCTCCACTCCACCTGATCGTAAGTGAAAAGTGGAGCCCAAATCGCGGCGGCAACGAACAGGAGACCAGCAGTAAGCAGTAACCTGTCAGTTGCCGCCGCCTTGCTAGCCCGCTAGATGCTCTCTCTCTTCTCAATTGTGATATTTGTCTGATAAACACGGTCCCGATCATCAAAATGATTATTAGAGTATTAACTATCTTCTCCTTGAACTTTTAGACTACTATTACTACTTATTTGATCGTACCTATCCACTTCTCCCTCCACAATAGGTATGATGAATGGCAAGTCAAAATTATCGCCATTATAAAGTTTTATATGAAATACTCGTACACAAAAGTGACGTCTCATTTGTATACTCAAGTGTACTGCCAAATGAGTGTACCTACTCATTTCTCATTAGTCGCTACATTCAATAGTCTATTCTATTTGATAAAATAGACTATTGACGCTTTTCTCCTTGAACTTTTAGATTACTACTAGTCGTATGTAAGTACTTTTTAGAAATTAAAAATAAATTGCCGGCCTTGGACACCAGTCTCCGGTGTGGAAACTGCCTTACAACGCTCACGAGTTTCTATGAAACTCGCGAGCGTTATAAATTTCTTGAACCAATACAAGTAACTTTGTGAAGTTACCTCTGCGAGACGAAGTTGGTGGCGCTAACAATGACGTCATCCTTCGTCTTCACCATCACGGGCACCTTCCGGCAACCCGACGACTTCAGTATCCGGATCAGCAACTTGAGGTTGTCCTGGGAGACACCAAAAATATTCGTTTTTTTAACGAGTCATGCGTTTATTGTATCTATCTCTATAAATATTAATTTTATTCATTTTATTTTTTTTAATCGTATTGGTTGGCGACGATGGAAATTACATAAAATTTAAGTTACATAAATAATTGTTACGTCCTCGCTACAGCGCCCCTCATCTCAAGTGTTGGCATTTATTTATTTATTAGACTTTATTGCACAAAAGAACAGCTTAATGTACAAAAGGCGAACTTAATGCTATGAGGCATTCTCTACCAGTCAACCTTAAGGCAAAGCAGAAAAGATTGTAGGCGGTGCATTTGGAAACACGTAGTAAACTATTAATACATACCTACGACATACATACATAAATATATACATACAATACTAATATATGTATATACCACCCGACCAAACCGCAATCAACAAAAATTGGATCATAATGGGGTAAATAAAGTAAATGGAAATGCTGGACACGTATATGATTTAGACTTATATTCATATTTGCTGTAGGTTCCATACCTGCAGAACGTTGGGCGGGCACATGTCGATCTTGGTGACGACGACGAAGACGGGCACGGAGAGAGCCAGCGCCAGCCCGAGGTGCTCCTTGGTCATGCCCACTATGCCCGCGTTCGCCCCTATCTGCAACATACCTGCAGCACGTTGGGCGGGCACATGTCGATCTTGGTGACGACGACGAAGACGGGCACGGAGAGAGCCAGCGCCAGCCCGAGGTGCTCCTTGGTCATGCCCACTATGCCCGCGTTCGCCCCTATCTGCAACATACCTGCAGCACGTTGGGCGGGCACATGTCGATCTTGGTGACGACGACGAAGACGGGCACGGAGAGAGCCAGCGCCAGCCCGAGGTGCTCCTTGGTCATGCCCACTATGCCCGCGTTCGTCCCTATCTGCAACATACCTGCAGCACGTTGGGCGGGCACATGTCGATCTTGGTGACGACGACGAAGACGGGCACGGAGAGAGCCAGCGCCAGCCCGAGCTCCTTGGTCATGCCCACTATGCCCGCGTTCGCCCCTATCTGCAACATACCTGCAGCACGTTGGGCGGGCACATGTCGATCTTGGTGACGACGACGAAGACGGGCACGGAGAGAGCCAGCGCCAGCCCGAGGTGCTCCTTGGTCATGCCCACTATGCCCGCGTTCGCTATCTGCAACATACCTGCAGCACGTTGGGCGGGCACATGTCGATCTTGGTGACGACGACGAAGACGGGCACGGAGAGAGCCAGCGCCAGCCCGAGGTGCTCCTTGGTCATGCCCACTATGCCCGCGTTCGTCCCTATCTGCCACATACCTGCAGCACGTTGGGCGGGCACATGTCGATCTTGGTGACGACGACGAAGACGGGCACGGAGAGAGCCAGCGCCAGCCCGAGGTGCTCCTTGGTCATGCCCACTATGCCCGCGTTCGCTATCTGCAACATACCTGCAGCACGTTGGGCGGGCACATGTCGATCTTGGTGACGACGACGAAGACGGGCACGGAGAGAGCCAGCGCCAGCCCGAGGTGCTCCTTGGTCATGCCCACTATGCCCGCGTTGGCCCCTATCTGCAACATACCTGCAGCACGTTGGGCGGGCACATGTCGATCTTGGTGACGACGACGAAGACGGGCACGGAGAGAGCCAGCGCCAGCCCGAGGTGCTCCTTGGTCATGCCCACTATGCCCGCGTTCGCCCCTATCTGCAACATACCTGCAGCACGTTGGGCGGGCACATGTCGATCTTGGTGACGACGACGAAGACGGGCACGGAGAGAGCCAGCGCCAGCCCGAGGTGCTCCTTGGTCATGCCCACTATGCCCGCGTTCGTCCCTATCTGCCACATACCTGCAGCACGTTGGGCGGGCACATGTCGATCTTGGTGACGACGACGAAGACGGGCACGGAGAGAGCCAGCGCCAGCCCGAGGTGCTCCTTGGTCATGCCCACTATGCCCGCGTTCGCTATCTGCAACATACCTGCAGCACGTTGGGCGGGCACATGTCGATCTTGGTGACGACGACGAAGACGGGCACGGAGAGAGCCAGCGCCAGCCCGAGGTGCTCCTTGGTCATGCCCACTATGCCCGCGTTGGCCCCTATCTGCAACATACCTGCAGCACGTTGGGCGGGCACATGTCGATCTTGGTGACGACGACGAAGACGGGCACGGAGAGAGCCAGCGCCAGCCCGAGGTGCTCCTTGGTCATGCCCACTATGCCCGCGTTCGCCCCTATCTGCAACATACCTGCAGCACGTTGGGCGGGCACATGTCGATCTTGGTGACGACGACGAAGACGGGCACGGAGAGAGCCAGCGCCAGCCCGAGGTGCTCCTTGGTCATGCCCACTATGCCCGCGTTCGCCCCTATCTGCAACATACCTGCAGAACGTTGGGCGGGCACATGTCGATCTTGGTGACGACGACGAAGACGGGCACGGAGAGAGCCAGCGCCAGCCCGAGGTGCTCCTTGGTCATGCCCACTATGCCCGCGTTCGCCCCTATCTGCAACATACCTGCAGCACGTTGGGCGGGCACATGTCGATCTTGGTGACGACGACGAAGACGGGCACGGAGAGAGCCAGCGCCAGCCCGAGGTGCTCCTTGGTCATGCCCACTATGCCCGCGTTCGCCCCTATCTGCAACAACATAATAATGTCACCGCCAGCCTCGAGAGCAAGGAGAAATCATTGTTATGGCAGGTGTCCGGATCCTTTAGTACCGTTTGGTAACCAGATTTGGTAGCTGGGTGCCAAATGGGAAATATGGTTTCCCGCCTGGTTGCTAGTTATGAAATGGGACTAACTTTCTCGTAGCTGGATTTGGTACAAACCTGATTACAAATGATGATAAGCATACGTCGCACTCTAACGGGCAGTTTCGTGGCAACGTAAGGTTTACAAAAAAAATCTTAACCTCCGAGTATTAAATTGTATTTAGTATTTGTAACAGTTTATTTGAATCCGTTGAAAAGAAGCAAAACGTGTATTCGCTATAGCCTGCGTAGAAGAGGAAATGAAGTTTATTCATAATACACAATTACACATTTCTCCGAGATAAAAAATAACATACAATTTTTGCAAAATTCAAATTTGCCAATGCAGTCTTCCTTTAATGTAATAAATAAGACTATGAACAAATTGTCAAAAGTACGCCTGCACCCTAAAGGAAAACAAGTATATCTGAAATTACAAATTGTCTTAAAATCGAATCCGGGGAAATCAACACTAAAAATGATAAATAGTCTAATTCAAAACGAAGAGGTTGAGACTACAAATAATGTTAACCAAAACACACTTCATTGACCGTTGACCGCCGGCAATTTAGAAAAAATATTAATAATATATTCGCATAACATATCTACTTAAGTATATTAAATATTTTACATACTAGTCAATTGTATTTTTATTAAAAATTGAATGGATACTAAAAAATAATACGTTACTAACGTACTACTTTAGTTTCTAATATATTTAGAAATGTACATTATAAATACTAGGTACCAAATACTAAGTACAAATACTTCTGCTTATTTGAAAATGAATTGATGTATTTGTGAACCTTTTCTATCATTTTGACATGCTACCAAACTGCCCGCTGGAGTGCGACGTATGATGATCAGTCCCGATTTGAAGCCAGTTACCTATTGGGATTTTATTCCCATTTCGAAACTGGTTACGAAAATTTGGCTACCAAACGGTACTACAGGGTCCGTACGTCTTTTCTATAGTTCCATCTCTGATCCACCCATCCTCCATCACCATAGGGCTATATTATATATTATATTCTTTTCCATTTACTTCTACCGGTTCACGGATATCCATTGTTGGGTATTTCTCAGAGCTTAAATGGACATCTCATTCATCTGGTCACGTTTTTTTGGAAGTGGCTACATCTTTTGGTATCATTTTCGGTCGTCAGATACTGCACCCATTTCTCTATAAGACAACCAAAGCCAACCTCAAATCATTCAGCCACTTCCAAAAAAACGTGACCAGATGAATGAGATGTCCATTTACACTCTGAGAAATGCCCTGTTGTGACCGTGAATGGGTTGCAGCAGATTTACAACACAGCGTATTTCTCCAAAAGACCTACAGGGTGATTCTTGGGTCATGAGCAGGAGTGAACAGGCTACTACGGACGGTCATGATGATCAACTGTCACTACGGCGATAGCCAAAAAATATCCAAAAAAATACTCTTAATTATGAGTTAATTGATCCTTAATTGTTAGTTAAGTATCAATTAACTCATAATTAACAGATTTTTTATGCAATTTCTTGGTTATCTCCGAAGTAAAAGTTGCTCAGCGTACCCATCCCTAGTACCCTGTTGACGCCTGCTCATGACTCAAGAATCACCCTGTATATGCCCGCGCAAGGCTATCAAAAATCCGGGACGTAATAGTCCGTAAAACAAAGGAGATAACAACTACATAATTTTGTTTGTGTACTTTGAAATTGACTTCCGATTTTATATTATATTGCAAGTTTGAAATAAGCACTATACTTGCTACGTCTGGAAATCAAACTTAGCAGACTTTGTATACCTATGCAGCCAGCTAAGTTTCGCTTCCCGACGTCTGCAGTAATGTACTATTAATGATATTCAGTAATGGGTTGACTGACTGTTCTCAGTTCACTCACCATCAGCATGCCGAAGTCCGGCGCATGGCCCGTCATCCCGAACTCAGTGGTCTTGAGGTACCACTCGTGGCCCACCAGGTCAATGAACCCAGTGACTTGGTGGTAGGTCAAAAAGCCCGATGACCTTGAAACTTCACAGTTCACTCACTATCAGCATGCCGAAGTCCGGCGCATGGCCCGTTATCCCGAACTCAGTGGCCTTGAGATACCAGTCGTGGCCCACCAGGTCAATGAACCCGGTGACTTGGTGGTAGGTCAAAAAGCCCGATGACCTTGAAACTTCACAATTCACTCACGATCAGCATGCCGAAATCCGGCGCATGGCCCGTCATCCCGAACTCAGTGGTCATGAGGTACCATCTTGGCCCACCAGGTCAATGAACCCGGTGACTCGGTGGTAGGTCAACAAGCCCGATGACCTTGAAACTTCACAGTTCGCTTACCATCAGCATGCCGAAATCCGGCGCATGGCCCGTCATGCCGAACACGGTGGTCTTGAGGTACCACTCGTGGCCCGCCAGGTCAATAAACCCGGTGACCCGGTGGTAGGTCAACAAGCCCGATGACCTTGAAACTTCACAGTTCACTCACCATCAGCATGCCGAAATCCGGCGCATGGCCCGTCATCCCGAACTCATTGGTCTTGAGTTACCACTCGTGGCCCGCCACGTCAATGAACCCGGTGACCCGGTGGTAGGTCGACAAGCCCGATGACCTTGAAACATCACAGTTCACTCACCATCAGCATGCCGAAATCCGGCGCATGGCCCGTCATGCCGAACACGGTGGTCTTGAGGTAGCGTTCGTGGCCCGCAAGGTCGATGAACGTGATCACCTTGGACGACTTCTCGCAGATCTTCACCCAGTCCAGCGTGCCGTGGTCGGGCTTGTTCACAACGTTACCTGGGAACATTGTCATAAATGTTTAAATGGATGAGTAACAATCAAAATACAACTAGAACTAACTAACTAAATACTAATAGTATACTGATGAGAAATAATCTTCACATATATGGTTTTTTTTATTACTCCACATAGCACACACTTAATTAGATTACATAGATAGATTTGATAGATAGAATCGTTTCGGATTTCGGAGTAATGCCCGCCTTCCATGGAGCGCACTCATTAATAGCTGTACGTTCATGGCTGGCGAAGTGTTAGTATGCGGTTTACTGATTGCGAGTGCAACCATCGGTGAAAATTAACAGTAAACAACCCGATGCGCTTATGAGCGATCGCCAGTGTAACACGCATCCATACTGTCGAAGACGAGGATGTCTACGTTTCCTACCACCGCCATCCTAGGAAATACCAGTATCCGGTCCCTGATGATAAGAGTACCCATTGTCTGTTGAGTGGACAAGTGTTGTTGTCTTTTGTCTACAGTCATCACAGTGTAACACGCACCCATGCTGTCGAAGCCGAGGATGTCTACGTTTCCTACCACCGCAACCCTGAGAAATACTGGTATCGGACCCTGTACCAACAGAGTATCTAATGTCTGTTGTCCACTCACCCATACTGTCGAAGCCGAGGATATCTACGTTTCCTACCACCGCCATCCTAGGAAATACCAGTATCCGGTCCCTGATGCTAGGAGTACCCATTGTCTGTTGTCCACTCACCCATGCTGTCGAAGCCGAGGATGTCTACGTTTCCTAGGAAAGGTGGTATACCACCGCCACCCTGAGACATACCAGTATCCGGTCCCTGATGCTAAGAGTACCCATTGTCTGTTGTCCACTCACCCATACTGTCGAAGCCGAGGATGTCGTTGCCCACGGAGCTGGTGCGGCCGCTCTCCACCTCGTGCTTGTGGCGGAACAGCCGCTGCCGCGCGTACCCTCGCCCGTTGTCCAGCTCTCCGTGCGTCAGTACCCCGAGCAGGGTCGATTTACCCGCGTCTACGTTTCCTACCACCGCCACCCTGGGAAATACCAGTATCCGGTCCCTTATGCTAGGAGTACCCATTGTCTGTTGTCCACTCACCCATACTGTCGAAGCCGAGGATGTCTACGTTTTCTACCACCGCCATCCTAGGAAATACCAGTATCCGGTCCCTGATGATAAGAGTACCCATTGTCTCTTGTCCACTCACCCATGCTGTCGAAGCCGAGGATGTCTACGTCTCCTACCACCGCCACCCTGAGATATACCGCTATCCGGTCCCTGATGCTAAGAGTACCCATTGTCTGTTGTCCACACACCCATACTGTCGAAGCCGAGGATGTCTACGTTTCCTACCACCGCCACCCTGAGATATACCGCTATCCGGTCCCTGATGATCAGAGTACCCATTGTCTGTTGTCCACTCACCCATACTGTCGAAGCCGAGGATGTCTACGTTTCCTACCCTCCCACCTGTTGGTCCCTGATGCCAACAGAGTACCCATTGTCTGTTGTCCACTCACCCATGCTGTCGAAGCCGAGGATGTCGTTGCCCACGGAGCTGGTGCGGCCGCTCTCCACCTCGTGCTTGTGGCGGAACAGCCGCTGCCGCGCGTACCCTCGCCCGTTGTCCAGCTCTCCGTGCGTCAGTACCCCGAGCAGGGTCGATTTACCCGCGTCTAGTTTCCTACCACCGCTACCCTGAGAAATAACAGTATCCGGTCCCTGATGATAAGAGTACCCATTGTCTGTTGTCCACTCACCCATACTGTCGAAGCTGAGGATGTCTACGTTTCTTACCCCTGGGAAATACCAGTATCCGGTCCCTGATGATAAGAGTACCCATTGTCTGTTGTCCACTCACCCATACTGTCGAAGCTGAGGATGCCTACGTTTCTTACCCCTGGGAAATACCAGTATCCGGTCCCTGATGCCAAAAGAGTATCCAATGTCTGTTGTCCACTCATCCATACTGTCGAAGCCGAGGATGTCTACGTTTTCTACCACCGCCATCCTAGGAAATACCAGTATCCGGTCCCTGATGATAAGAGTACCCATTGTCTGTTGTCCACTCACCCATACTGTCGAATCCGAGGATGTCGTTGCCCACGGAGCTGGTGCGGCCGCTCTCCACCTCGTGCTTGTGGCGGAACAGCCGCTGCCGCGCGTACCCTCGCCCGTTGTCCAGCTCTCCGTGCGTCAGTACACCGAGCAGGGTCGATTTACCCGCGTCTACGTTTCCTACCACCGCTACCCTGGGAAATACCAGTATCCGGTACCTGATGCTAGGAGTACCCATCGTCTGTTGTCCACTCATCATGCTGTCGAAGCCGAGGATGTCTACGTTTCCTACCACCGCCACCCTGGGAAATACCAGTATCCGGTCCCTGATGCCAGGAGTACCCATTGTCTGTTGTCCACTCACCCATACTGTCGAAGCTGAGGATGTCTACGTTTCTTACCCCTGGGAAATACCAGTATCCGGTCCCTGATGCTAAGAGTACTCATTGTCTCTTGTCCACTCACCCATACTGTCGAAGCCGAGGATGTCGTTGCCCACGGAGCTGGTGCGGCCGCTCTCCACCTCGTGCTTGTGGCGGAACAGCCGCTGCCGCGCGTACCCTCGCCCGTTGTCCAGCTCTCCGTGCGTCAGTACCCCGAGCAGGGTCGATTTACCCGCGTCTACGTTTCCTACCACCGCCACCCTGGGAAATACCGGTATCCGGTCCCTGATGATAAGAGTACCCATTGTCTGTTGTCCACTCACCCATGCTGTCGAAGCCGAGGATGTCTCCGTTTCCTACCAACGTCACCCTGAGAAATACCCTGACCCTGAGTTGTGACCCTTTTATGGCAAGCTGTTGTGGTGCGCTTTTTTGTAAATGTGTATATGTCCATCGTGCTTGTCATAAATAAATTTTGTTTCATTTCATTTCAAATACCCGTATCCAGTCCCTGATGATAATAGTACCCATTGTTTGTTGTCCACTCACCCATACTGTCGAAGCCGAGGATGTCGTTGCCCACGGAGCTGGTGCGGCCGCTCTCCACCTCGTGCTTGTGGCGGAACAGCCGCTGCCGCGCGTACCCTCGCCCGTTGTCCAGCTCTCCGTGCGTCAGTACCCCGAGCAGGGTCGATTTACCCGCGTCTACGTTTCCTACCACCGCCACCCTGGGAAATACGAGTATCCGGTCCCTGATGATAAGAGTACCCATTGTCTGTTGTCTACTCACCCATACTGTCGAAGCCGAGGATATCTAAGTTTCCTACCACCGCCACCCTGAGAAATACCGGTATCCGGTCCCTAATACCAACAGAGTACCCATTGTCTCTTGTCCACTCACCCATACTGTCGAAGCCGAGGAATCGAGGATGTCTACGTTTCCTACCACCGCCACCCTGAGAAATACCGGTATTCGGTCCCTGATGCTAGGAGTACCCATTGTCTGTTGTCCACTCACCCATACTGTCGAAGCCGAGGATTTCTACGTTTCTTACCCCTGGGAAATACCAGTATCAGTCAGTACTGTCGAAGCCGAGGATATCTACATTTACCACCACCCCCACCTTGGGAAATACCGGTATCCGGTCCCTGATGCTAGGAGTACCCATTGTCTGTTGTCCGCTCACCCATACTGTCGAAGCCGAGGATTTCTACGTTTCTTACCCCTGGGAAATACCAGTATCCGGTCCCTGATGGCAAAAGAGTACCCAATGTTTGTTGTCCACTCACCCATACTGTCGAAGCCGAGGATGTCTACGTTTCTTACCCCTCGGAAATACCAGTATCCGGTCCCTGATGCTAAGAGTACCCATTGTCTGTTGTCCACTCACCCATGCTGTCGAAGCCGAGGATGTCTACGTTTCTTACCCCTGGGAAATACCAGTATCCGATCCCTGATGATAAGAGTACCCATTGTCTGTTGTCCGCTCACCCATACTGTCGAAGCCGAGGATGTCTACCTTTCCTACCACCGCCATCCTAGGAAACTACTGGATACTAGTTATCCGGTCCCTAATGCCAACAGAGTACCCATTGTCTGTTGTCCACTCACCCATACTGTCGAAGCCGAGGATGTCTACCTTTCCTACCACCGCCATCCTAGGAAACTACTGGATACTAGTTATCCGGTCCCTAATGCCAACAGAGTACCCATTGTCTGTCGTCCACTCACCCATACTGTCGAAGCCGAGGATGTCGTTGCCCACGGAGCTGGTGCGGCCGCTCTCCACCTCGTGCTTGTGGCGGAACAGCCGCTGCCGCGCGTACCCTCGCCCGTTGTCCAGCTCTCCGTGCGTCAGTACCCCGAGCAGGGTCGATTTACCCGCGTCTACGTTTCCTACCACCGCTACCCTGGGAAATACCAGTATCCGGTCCCTGATGCTAAGAGTACCCATTGTCTGTTGTCCACTCACCCATGCTGTCGAAGCTGAGGATGTCTACGTTTCTTACCCCTGGGAAATACCAGTGTCCGGTCCCTGATGCTAGGAGTACCCATTGTCTGTTGTCCACTCACCCATACTGTCGAAGCCGAGGATGTCTACGTTCCCTACCACCGCCGCCCTGAGAAATACCAATATCCGGACCCTGATGATAAGAGTACCCATTGTCTGTTGTCCACTCACCCATATTGCCGAAGCTGAGGATGTCTACGTTTCTTACCCCTGGGAAATACATATCCGGTCCCTGATGATAAGAGTACCCATTGTCTGTTGTGCACTCACCCATACTGTCGAAGCCGAGGATGTCGTTGCCCACGGAGCTGGTGCGGCCGCTCTCCACCTCGTGCTTGTGGCGGAACAGCCGCTGCCGCGCGTACCCTCGCCCGTTGTCCAGCTCTCCGTGCGTCAGTACCCCGAGCAGGGTCGATTTACCCGCGTCTACGTTTCCTACCACCGCCACCCTGGGAAATACGAGTATCCGGTCCCTGATGATAAGAGTACCCATTGTCTCTTGTCCACTCACCCATGCTGTCGAAGCCGAGGATGTCTACCTTTCCTACCACCGCCATCCTAGGAAACTACTGGATACTAGTTATCCGGTCCCTAATGCCAACAGAGTACCCATTGTCTGTTGTCCACTCACTCATACTGTCGAAGCCGAGGATGTCTACCTTTCCTACCACCGCCATCCTAGGAAACTACTGGATACTAGTTATCCGGTCCCTAATGCCAACAGAGTACCCATTGTCTGTTGTCCACTCACCCATACTGTCGAAGCCGAGGATGTCTACGTTTCCTACCCCTGGGAAATACCGGTATCCGGTCCCTGATGATAAGAGTACCCATTGTCTGTTGTCCACTCACCCATACTGTCGAAGCTGAGGATGTCTACGTTTCTTACCCCTGGGAAATACCAGTATCCGGTCCCTGATGCTAAGAGTACCCATTGTCTGTTGTCCACTCACCCATACTGTCGAAGCTGAGGATGTCTACGTTTCTTACCCCTGGGAAATACCAGTATCCAGTCCCTGATGCTAAGAGTACCCATTGTCTGTTGTCCACTCACCCATACTGTCGAAGCCGAGGATGTCGTTGCCCACGGAGCTGGTGCGGCCGCTCTCCACCTCGTGCTTGTGGCGGAACAGCCGCTGCCGCGCGTACCCTCGCCCGTTGTCCAGCTCTCCGTGCGTCAGTACCCCGAGCAGGGTCGATTTACCCGCGTCTACGTTTCCTACCACCGCCCCCCTGGGAAATACCAGTATCCGGTCCCTGATGATAAGAGTACCCAGTGTCAGTTGTCCATTCACCCATACTGTCGAAGCCGAGGATGTCTACGTTTCCTACCACCGCCACCCTGGGAAATACCGTATCCGTTCCCTGATGCTAGGAGTACCCATTGTCTGTTGTCCACTCACCCATACTGTCGAAGCCGAGGATGTCTACCTTTCCTACCACCGCCATCCTAGGAAACTACTGGATACTAGTTATCCGGTCCCTAATGCCAACAGAGTACCCATTGTCTGTTGTCCACTCACCCATACTGTCGAAGCCGAGGATGTCGTTGCCCACGGAGCTGGTGCGGCCGCTCTCCACCTCGTGCTTGTGGCGGAACAGCCGCTGCCGCGCGTACCCTCGCCCGTTGTCCAGCTCTCCGTGCGTCAGTACCCCGAGCAGGGTCGATTTACCCGCGTCTACGTTTCCTACCACCGCTACCCTGGGGAGCGTAATTAGTTCATTAGGCTAGGGAAAATTTAGTTCGTGTTTGTGCGGCATATGAGTTTGTCTATTTGATTTTTACAAGAATCCAATCAGTTTCTCAAATTTTAGAGGGATAACATTTCTAATAATTATATAAGTTCGCCTTTGTATCTGTATCTCTGTGTAATTGTGTTATAACAAATGTTTGATGCATAATAATGTGATTTACTACTATTATCAAACCGGAATCAGAAGGGAATTCAAAAGTAATTCCCTTCTGATTCAACAAATAAATTGAGAAAACAAATGACACAACATTTACCAAGAAAAGAGTTGTTTATAGATACAGTGAGTAATTAATTAATCTCTTGTCTGTAAGTATCTGCACTTAAACTTTGAATATATCCTTAGATTGACACTGTTCAGTCAACAGTACTTTTGAATCCCATTCTAATCGCGGTTTGATAATGATGATGATGATGTCCTCCCAGACGTATCCGTCGACGGCGACACCCTGGCTAGTTTTTGCTAGCTCTTTCATGCGCGCGGGCGTGACTAGCAAACCCAAACTTGGTTTTAAAAGTTCTGTTGCATGAAACACAATACAGATTCCCAGTACGATCGTAAGTGTAGTTGTAGGAGGGCTTGGGCCGAGTTTTGCGGAGCTGACGTTTGGCGTCAAGGTCTTCAAGACGAGCGCGTTCAAAATTTACTAAGCCCGATTTGACGTTCAGCAGTTCGCCATTCTTCATTCGCCGGTTTGATAATACTACTTATACTGTATGGTCTTTTGAGGTATCGACTTTCATCTGATATAAAGAGACTGAAATCTTTAAATGGTGATATCTTCGCAAACTTTGCAAGCCTAGACAACTGGCAATCCAAGGTCTCTATAATAATGTTGCTATATCCTCAGTGATATCAATACTTTAATGCATTTTGTTTTAGGACTCCGTTCGGCACTGCCTTCGGCGACTAGTGAAGCAGTCCTGCCACCTGAAAAGGTGTCCTTAATCACCTGATCTCCATGAAGTCGGTGTGGTCGCGCTCGGCCCGCAGCAGGTACTGGCCGGTGAGGAGCCCGGCGCCGCAGTCCCACCGCCGCAGCTCTACGCATGACACGCGGGAGCCGCTCACTAGCGACTGAAGGGTGGCCACTGACGCGCTGTACTCGTCCTCTGTGAGGCCTCGCCCGTCTATACATAATTTTAAAGCTTGATTTCTTTATTCACTGATCAAATTAAGTGCGAATGTTTTTTTTTTTAATGTTGTACGATACTGTATACTGTAGGTACTATTGGTTTATTTACAAATCAAATAGTATGGTTCGGCGAAATCAGTTCGTTTTATTTCATCGCAAGTTTGAGAAAAGCACTATACACATCTCGGCGAGAAACAGGGTTACAGGCCGCGTATTCCTATCCGGCCTCAGTTCCTTCGGCCAGATATATCTACTTGGCCTGTAACCCTTCGTTTCCCGTCCTCTATAGTAATGTACTATAGCTACTGTTTCACTATCACTACATAGTATAAAATAAAGTCACTTTTTCTGTCCCTATGTCCCTTTGTACGCATAAATCTTTAAAACTACGCAACGGATTTTGATGAGATTTTTAATAGGTAGAGTAATTCAAGAGGAAGGTTTTTATGTAGGGATAGTACCCGTGCGAAGCAGCTAGCAAGCAAGCTAGTAAACTATAAAATGAATTATGCGGAATATATGTAGGTATACTTATTATTTTAATAAAAAAATTATAAATGTGCACAATTTAGACACAAACTCATATGCTTGTGTGTTCCATGTATACTAAAGTTTATATTATGAATTTGGGCAGTTAAAAGGTTGAACATTTGAACGTGGTTCATATCACACATCATCAGCCTATATCAGTCCACTGCTGGACAAAGGCTTCTCCTATTACTTATGAGTATGGACGCATTAGGAGGAATAGGAGGTAAATGCCCATAATCGCCACGCCGTGCAAGCGGGTTGACGATCGCAGTTATATGATGACACTGCTGCCCATTATATTGGCAGCAGCGTCATTTATGCTCAATATTAATAAATAAATCGTCAATGAAACTTCACGAATAACTATAATAAAAAAAATGTGAATACAGCAAAATCGTGTATTCGAAAACACGTGAGTTTAGCCGTTCAACTATATTATACCTATTATGTAATTGTATGTAAATTCAATTCGTTTATTCGATTTCTTTTTTTTTTTTTTTTATACCACGTCGGTGGCAAACAAGCATACGGCCCGCCTGATGGAAAGCAGTCACCGTAGCCTATGGGCGCTTGCAACCCCAGGGGTGTCACATGCGCGTTGCCGACCCAATAAGAACTTGTACACTCCTCTTTTGAAGAACCCTATACTGTAGTCCAACGGGAAAACCTTGGCAGGGAGCTCATTCCACAGACGGACCGTCCGCGGGAGGAAGTTCCTCTGAAACCGCACGGTGCGCGACCATTTAGGTTGCAAGGTGTGAGGATGAGCGCCCAGTCGGTGGCGAGCGGTGCGATGATGAAAAGTGGACGCTGGCATCATGTCGAACAGTTCTTCAGAGCACAACCCATTGTACAGACGATAGAACACACATAAGGAGGCGAAGTCTCTCCTTAGACTTAAGGGTTCAATACCGCCTGTGAGTCTGGGATCGTCGACTATTCGGAAAGCTCGTCTCTGAACCGAGTCAAAGGGTGCAAGCTGGTATACAGGTGCTCCTGCCCAGAGGTGACAGCAATACTCCATATGGGGTCTGACTTGCGACTTATATAACAGAAGTCTTTGCCCCGGAGTAAAGTATCCCCTCGCTTTATTGAGCACCCCGAGCTTTTTGGATGCCAGCGTAGCTTTTCCCTCTAGGTGACATCGGAATTGGACGTCGTTGGAAATGTCGACTCCGAGGATCCCAATACTCCCTGACATGGTAAGAGCTGTGTCTTGGAACTTTGGAGCCACAGTAAATGGGGTTTTTTTAGCGGTAAACGCGCAAACTTGTGTCTTTGTGGGGTTGAACCTGACTAGGTTATCCCGACCCCATAACGAGACTCTAGATAAAGTGTTCTCGATGTCAGACACAAGTTTTCCGCGACTTTCCAGTACCACAGAGCGAGGGATATTAGCACGGCCTGTGTAAAAAGTATCCCCAGTACTGTCATCCGCATAGCAATGGAGGTCGCCGATAGACAACATGTCATTGATATGCAGAAGGAACAGCGTTGGGGATAGCACAGAGCCTTGCGGGACGCCAGCGTTTATGTCCATGCTATCAGAGCAGCTACCGTCTACTACGGCACGCATGCGTCTGCCGGACAAAAAGCTAGCAATCCATCTGCATAATCCCTCGGGCAGTCCATAAGATGGCAACTTCGACAAAAGGCCCCTATGCCAGACCCGATCGAACGCCTTCGCTATATCTAGGCTGACTGCCAAAGCCTCGCCTTGACTCTCAATGGCTGATTCCAAGCGGTGAGTGAGGTACACTAGAAGATCACCGGTAGAGCGACCGTGGCGAAAGCCATACTGGCGGTCGCTCATAAGATCGTGTTCTTCTAGGTAACCAAGGAGCTTAGCGTTAACTATACGCTCCATGACCTTAGAGAGAAGGGAGGTGATAGCGATAGGCCTATAATTCGATGGATCCGATCTGTCACCCTTTTTTGGAACAGGGTGCACAAGGGCCGTCTTCCACGAAGATGGAACTTCCCGTTTGATACTGGAAAGAGCGAAGAGACGCGTTAACACAGGACACAACTCAGGAGCACAACGTTTAAGCACCACTGCAGGTATGCCGTCTGGCCCGCTCGACTTGGGAACGTTTAACGACAGCAACTCCCGCCGAACATCTTTCTGGGAGATGCGAATTTCTGGCATGGAGTGTGCGCACCGCGGGATGGTAGGCGGTATAATGCTGCCGTCATCGCTCACAGTCGAGTTCGAGGCAAAAAGAGCACCTAGAAGATCGGCTTTCTCTTTTGCACTATGGACCAGATTACCGTCAGCATTTCGCAGTGGTGGCAGGGACGACCGACAAAAGTTTCCCTCGGCAGCTTTGGCAAGTGACCAGAAGGCCCTACTCCCGGAAGGGTGGCCTGCAAGCTTCTCGCCAAATCTGCCGACAAAATCAAATTTTGCTCTGGCAACAGCTCTTTTGCAGGACCTCGAGGCAGCATTCAGTCTGCGTTTCGCATCAGAGACGTTCGGATCCTTATCAGTTACGGCCTTGGTCCAAGCCCTGTAAGCAGCCTGCTTTTGATTTCATTCCTAACTAGATGAAAGTTACGCTTATCATCTACAATATGTATTATTTGGCTGCTACAAAGTATTGCCTGTATCTGCATTACTTTTTAGCAGTGTACAGTCACCGTCAAGACTTATACCGCGAAGGCCGCAAAAATATCGCTCCAACTAAGGTTTAGCAGGCTGCAGGGACAGGAACCGGTATTTTCTCCATACACAAAGTACGGTTCTTTTTCGTTTTTCGGTATATACGTTCTAAGTTAATGGAGTAGGTAATTCAAGAATATGATACTGTAAATTACATAAAATATTGAGTATAAAACATTTTAAAATATTGGGCTATTTCGAGGTTTTTTGTAAAATAACGGTTTCAGTCCCTGAGGTAGTGTCAGAAATTTTTGAGGCCATCATTGTATAAGATACTATTGACGGTGACCGGTGACTGTACCTACTAGAACGAGTAAGCTAATAATATGTCTGCGCGGGAGATTTGTTTGCTTAAAGTTACTGAGGCCCACGCAAGGCGTCCGGTATTCCTAATTCTCTCCATTGCAGTCGCAAATGCATACATAGGTAAGTGTGATAAGGAGGCAAAGTCGATCGTGGTTCGCGGGCCTCCTGATTCAATGTTCAAAAGTAAACAGTATTCACGGGTCACAGAGGGCGTCTTTGTTCCTTCAAACGTTGTAAGTATGTACCTTCTTCCGTGGGTCTGGGCATTGAATCCCTCTGACACATATTTTTTTAATACGTCATAACCGGTTTTATGAAAATAAGGTTTGGTGTTTTCTGCTATCTATAACAGGGTATTTCTTTAAGCGTTTCAACCGCCATGACTTCGGTGCTCTTCTGATGTCTTGGTAGTTGTCAACTATGTCTACTAAGATATCCAAAAATTCATACATCTTTCAAGGGATTCGTGTGATAAGGCTGCCACCGTAGTCACAGCGTATGAAACGCTCGGAGAAATGCCCAATAATAATAATGCCCCATATAATGCTGAGCTGATTATGGGTCAGCTCAGCATTATATGGGGCATTAACGGCATTAACGTCAAATTCACCATATAAATTTTTCTGTGCTTCTCTTTTCTAAGCATTTCTTATTTGCCATAGAAACACAAACTATTCATACCAATATTACCAATCATCAACGTGCGTGATATCATTAGTAACAAAACGAGATTTTTGTAGCTGTGTCGTAATATGTAGCAATTTGAACTAGGGCTCACGGTACACGTGTAACCCGCCAAACCGAATACCCGTGTTCTTAAGCCCGACGGTACTAAGAACCCGCCGGGTACCCGTGTCTCTGTCCAATACACGGATACCGTTTACACGAAACCGCGTGCTACCCGGGTACCCGGGTACTTAAGAGCGAACCGAACAGGTTCGAAATAATTTGAGCAAATGCAAATAAGGTCTATTATTGAATGTAACCTGCAGCTTCGTTCGACACTTACAAAACACTACCTGTTCAGGAAAGGTTATCCGATATAACTTTTTAATTATTGTTTTATAAATTTCGACTCTATCTGTTACGCAATAAGGTCTATTTGACACAATTAGCCTTCCGGTTATCTATCTATTTGTACTATAGCTCTTAAGTCCCACGACCCATTCGTACGCTTCTCGTCAAAGACGTCCCCGAACCCGCGGGTAATTAAAGTCCGTGTAAATAATACCCGTGTACCCGTGCAGACGGTTATTATTTACACGGACTTTAATTACCCGTGTACGTGTAACACGAACACGGTTATGAGAAACGTTGACACGAAACGCGGACACGACCGCGAGCCCTAATTTGAAACATGGAAGTACAGTTGAAGCAAAAAATATTAAGTCTTATGCATTGAAATAAGGCTCAAAGTCTAAAAAAATATACATAACAGGCCATTAAACATAACACTGTATCCTCACGACGTCACGCTAATATATTCAAGCACAGCAAAGAGATAAGATTACGATGGATTGCATTACGCTATCACCAGCATTACAATAACATATTTGAAGCGTGTCAGCTATAAACATTTATATGTTGACTAATTTGGCCTTATCTCTGTCCATTCTTGCCTATTATTAGTAAACATTAATAAGTACAGTGAGCCTAAAATATGATCTATCTTTTCTTTGACATTGATTCGTTTGTTATTATTATTGAAATCATGCTATTTTTATGTCTTAGTTTTCATTATTATTAATTTCGCCGCTCCTCACCACCTCCTCACTACTATTTGCATGCCTAATTCATGGTTGAATGCACTGGACTTTTTATGTGTAAATGTGTATTATATTTTATTGTGTTAGAAGCAAATAAAAATCTTGGAATCTTTGGAAAAGAGTCCAGAATTGGTTGTTGTAAGTGGTATTTTTTGCTGATTTAGTGAAAAATTGTGTTTTCAAGTTCAAATTTTTTTTGGTACAGTCACGTCTAATAATATGTATACGTTTCAGAACGTATATCGAGGGCATAAGGATCAAAATCGTATACATATTATTAGAGCCGACCGTACATTCTGATTTGTACCGAAAATACTCCTACCTAATGGAAATTAGAAAGTCCTAAGTACACCAAATCATCACAATTGTTTACTGCCCTCCAGGACTCTGTATCTGACTATATAACATAGGTAGGCCCTTTGAGTGTTGTTTATGATATAGGTCAGCCATGTAGTCCAATCATGTACATAAATCATTGCATGAACAAATGTAAAACACACAGCATCCCAATGTCCAAGATTTGTGTTGAGTGGTGATACAAAATGTTAATCACATTTAGTGAATTTCATACTCACATCCCTTATGTGGCTGTGAGTTATTTTCAATTTACATATCAATAGAATTGAATAAATCAAAGCATGTCAATGGATTATGGACAAGAACAATTGAATAAAAGGTTTTTACTTGTACCATTGTTTTGACGGTCTACTTGTATGACTAATGACACATACCCTCTCCTTGTCCTATGTCATATATGATTTCCCCGTTGCCAGCCTCTAGCCTCTCCATCAGCTGCTTCCTCAGCAGGTCATACTCGTCTGCTGACGGACTCACCAGCACCATCTAAAAATATTCATTTGTATTTTTTTATAAATATTTTGGGACATCTTACACAAATTGCCGTAGTCCCATGGTAGACTAAAATGAAGGTACACAAATAATGCCCTCGCTGGAATTCAAGCCCGGAACCTGTAGGTCCATAGGCAGGGTCATTACCAATTAGGCTATGGAGGCTGATGTAATAATAATATTCTTGTTATACTAAGACAATGAGGTACACGCAATTTGTACACTGCCATGGAATAAAATGTTATGATGAAATCTTACTTGAATCATCTTCAGTGTTAAAAACTGAAATCTAAGCATATGCTGCACTACATTTCTGTAAGTTCTATTAATATGGGTTCATGATTATAATAATTATAACTTTAGTCATAATAAGCTAATCTGATCATTTCATAACAATAACAGTAAGTTTTATGTTACAATAATAATAACTAATGAGTCATATTGCATCATTGTTTTGGGACTCCCCCAATGCAAGCCCTTTAACAAACATTTAATCAGTGTTACAACACAATTAAATTTCATGTGTCATATTGCATCAGATATAAAGGAATATTGGATGATTTATTTTTTAGATTTTTATAAATGAAATAGGTACTATTCTTTGTTCAAAGAATAATATAAAAACCATGTCTCAAAACTATAGTAATATAAACAACACAATAAATTCTTCTTATTCTTCTTCTTCAAATTATGACAACAAAAAGTAAACAATGCTTTAGGCCAAGGTTTAGCAATATAAAACTTGGTTTGTCTTCTTCAATAACTCTAGTACATTCAGCATGATAACATAATAAAAGTTTGATTTTTCGTATAAATATCGTAAAGATGACGAAATATTCCAACAAAGTTTGTGGGATGTGGTTCCTAGTTTCCAGACTCATGATTTACCACTAGAATATGAGGACACACGGCACTTTTCCGCGGGAAACATATATTTGTAAACAAAAGTGCCACCCACCTTTCCTCTGATGCTGGAGTAGTCGGTCTCACTTTCTTTGTAGCCCTCCATCTCCGGGAGCGGCGCCGCCGCTGCGGGGGACTCCGCGTTGTTATCCATGTCCAGTTCAAATCGCGCGAGTAACAAGACTTCTTATTACACAATTATGTCATCACATAACTAGACGCAAATCCCACTCCCACGTTTGTATTCGCTACAAATAAACAAAACAAGCTTTAAAAAGTCAGGCAATGTCAATTGGATACTAAAATAATGAACAAATTTACTCGGAAAAGCGACAAAAAATACTACGACTCTTACGGAGCACCATGTTACGAAAATAGATTTGAAATCGTATGAAGCTTTTAGGCAAGGAATTAATTTCGCGTTTATTGTAATTTAATAAAACTCACTACTAGTCAATTTTAATCGTCGTTCACAAATGAAAATAGCTCGCTACACCAATAACAGATGGAAAAAATGCCAACTTTTTGACAACTCAACTCGACATTTTCCTTTCTAGTTCGACATATTTCACCTTATCATAAAAACACTCGCCCTGATTTCAAATCTTAGCGTTTTATTATCACTGTCTTAAATAGTTGAAATGCTGTGAGAGAAATCTCTACCTTAATAAGAAGTACCAACGTTATATAATATTTTGAAGTAATGGAGTTTATAAAGTTTACTCAGTAACCTTTTTACTTTATCTGTGCAAACCATGAAAACGTCGAAAAAGTAAACAAGTGGAGGATGTGATTTCTAATATGATTTATTGAATTTTAAACAACGAAGTACTCTTTTTCGGGAAATCTGTTCGGTAATATGATTCTTTGGATATCGTTGTCCCTGAACAATCAATATGGGTGAAGATTTCGGTACATCCGATTGTTCCTGGAAGAAAATGGTAATAGCGAAAGCGAACGACGAGTGGATCTCTACAATAAAATCGGAACAAATCGATGCACACAGAGCAATGAATACTTCGGATTTTAGTATGGACGCTATCCAGATGCCCTTCGGCGGGGTGAAGGATGAGCCGATGGGGGAACAGTCGTATCAGGAGTACGGGGATGACGGGTCGTCGACTGGGACAGAGGACCCGCTCCTGATCGACGAGCCGGGGGCCGCCAGTCGGCGCAGACGGAAGGGCTCGGGGCCGAGGAGCGAAACCGAGGAGGAAAGGGCCGCCAGGCTCGCCAAGATGTCAGCATATGCCGCCCAGCGACTGGCCAACGAGTCGCCGGAGCAGCGAGCGCTGCGCCTTAAACGTATGTCGGAGTATGCGGCGCGTCGCCTCGCACACGAGAGCGCCGAGCAGCGCGCGCGGCGTCTGGCGCGCATGTCTGCGTACGCGGCGCGCCGACTCGCCAGCGAAACGCCGGAGCAGCGTCGCACGAGACTCGCGCGGATGTCGGCCTACGCCGCGCGCCGTCAAGCCCTCAAAAAAATCTCAAGCCCCGCAGCTAATCCTCACCGGCCTGACTTTAATCAACAGTTGAACAATGACATGAACAACCAAAGTTGAGATTGAATCGGCAGTATCGGTAATGATCACTAGAGAGTTAGCTACCAAAAATTATGATGTTCTCCTTTTCCACTGTGATGGAAGCTCTTATTTCAATGTGGAATTGCCGGGATTACATTAGGAATTGAATAGGAATGTTTATAGAACTTTACTTTATTCTAACATTTAGAATGTGTATTATGCAATAACTGAATTTAATATTATTAGTGTTGTTGTAAATAATTATCTGCTTTTTTATGTAATAGCATATTCTATGTTTCTATAGAGTATTCATTTTTGTATAATGTGAGGTTTGCTATAGTAGAGCAGCAATAGTACCTGTGAGGTATTGAGTGTTTATCTTGGCACATATTTTTTCAAGTATAATTGAGATTTTCAGATTGTCATGTGTACCATTCAAAAGATCACAAATAAATGCATTTTGTATGTTTTAGTGACATTTAATGCTATTTTATTTGTTACTTGTAAGAGTCCAGCTATTGTTTGATAGTGAAAACCTTTAATGATAATAAAAACACAAAAACGCAATTGTTAAAATAATATTGTGAACTCTTTAAAGTTTTGGAAAATAAATGCAATTATAGTATCCAAAAACACAATTCCAAGAGAATTTCTTTAACAAAGGTAGTGGATTCATACAATATTGTTACTAGATTTAGCAGTATTACTTTTTATACTGCCTAATTCATTTTATAAAACATTATTAGGCATAAAATAAAGACACCATGGAAAACAGAAGGAAAAGCAACCTTACTGCTAACATAATAAGGTGCAATTTTTTCTTGAATTTAATAAAGACTAGCCCCCTTATATAGTGAAAACCTTTAATGATAATAAAAACACAAAAACGCAATTGTTAAAATAATATTGTGAACTCTTTAAAGTTTTGGAAAATAAATGCAATTATAGTATCCAAAAACACAATTCCAAGAGAATTTCTTTAACAAAGGTAGTGGATTCATACAATATTGTTACTAGATTTAGCAGTATTACTTTTTATACTGCCTAATTCATTTTATAAAACATTATTAGGCATAAAATAAAGACTCCATGGAAAACAGAAGGAAAAGCAACCTTACTGCTAACATAATAAGGTGCAATTTTTTCTTGAATTTAATAAAGACTAGCCCCCTTATTCATAAACGTTTGTTAACTTAACAAGCTGCTAATAATTGTTTGCCCCTTTTGCTCTTATGGACACATTGACCGATTAAGACCGAAAGGTACAAACAATTATTAGCGACTTGTTAAGTTAACAAATGTTTATGAATAAGGGGGTGGTCAATCTTTCCATGGACCCTTCAAATGAAGTTTATGTTTTCTTTATTATTTTTAGTCAAATTGATGTTCTAATCTTGGCCAATTTATCTTGAATTTACTCTAGCTACACATTACATTTATACGAAAAATATGTATGAAAATGAAAAAAAGTGTTATGCATCAGATAATTTCCAACACATACAGTATACAAGTAACCTACCCCTTTGGTATCATTTGCTTAAAGAAAATCTTCAAATATTTATCTCATCCTTTTGAAAGTCCAAAAAATATGCAAACTTAAAAATAAGCCGTTATTCATTGGATTTTTATAAAACAAACCAAACCCGTGAAATGCCGTCATTGGCACAATTTTATAAAGACGACATATGCTGTCTTTTCCCTCAAAACTTTAAATCAGAAATTACATAACGGCTCCTAGAATTCCTAGATTGTGGCACGATCAAACAAAAACAGAGTAGAAAAAAGTAATCCAATAATTCCGTTTACATTGTAAGTTTACATGTCTTCCGTAATATAAACAACAAAGTTTTTTTCATTTAGTCACTTTGGTACGAGTCTATGCATGGTTGTAGGGGTAAATTTATAAAGTAAAAACAATTAACATTCATAACATAATTTATTGAAATCATTTACTATAAAATCATCCATAATATTCAAGGGGAATAAATGAGTACTCTTACCTTACCCCTAATTTAGCAAACTGCTAAGTATTGCTTGACCTCTACGGCCTTATAGACACATTGATAAGGCTGAAAGGGACAAACTTAGCAATTTCCTGTTTTATGAATAAGGGAGTTACTTTATACCATAGAACCACAATAATGTTACTTATAATCTGAGATTCAACGCCTGATGTCAAGGAATGTTTTCGTCAGTCTGTTACACTTAAACATACTATTTACTTCAGCACTACTTTACTTGCGTTAGAGCAATTTTGATTACCTATATGTGAGCCTTTTTAGTAAAACACCCCACTTTGTCACTAATCATAAGAATGGAGTTTATATGAATGATCTATCGTAAGAGTCCTTATAATACCTATAACAAATTGGGAGGTTTCACTAAGGTTCACAGATAAAAACTTTGAAGAAAATGACAGTATTTTTTTTCGTGTGTCTACACGTACCTACAAGGTGCCATAGGTGAACATATTTTTTGGTCGTACCATCATCTGTAAACCACGTCAATGATCTTACGCCATATTGCAAGAATTAGTTGGCCAACAGACCAATTAAATAATTGTCTCATTATAATTAAATTAATAAAACCACTTGTGGTTTCTAAAGTTAACACTGAATAATATAAACACTTTAAACCTTAAAACGAATATAATATAAAGGTACATTTTACTTTACATACATTTCAATAATACTTATATGCACCTTGACTAGCAAGAACTGGTACCGTCACCAACTCGAACTTCTTGCATCTATTTCAATAGCAATTACAGTACACATGGTGCTGCCTTTACAGTTACAGTACCGTAAAGAGTACTTTACGCCCCATGTCAAAAATGTAAAGTATTACCACAATGTATTGTAGTGTACTATTACAGCTAGGTATGTCCGAATGTTGGGCCAGTTATTGCAAATGCAAAAAGAACAATTAGATAATACTCGTCCAATAAAAAATACATATATATAAATTCTTAAATCAATCTTAATCAAATCGCCTAATGTGGTGTAAAATAATGTAGCCGCAAATTTGACATGTGAAATAGACGGTAGTGACTGCTCTTAACCACTAACTACAGACTATATAATTATCCTTTCGAATGTCTGTCGTCTGTCAAAAAACTCAAAATGTACTACTGTAAAACACAGCCTAAAAAGAAAATTCCAAAACTTTCGAATTACTTACATTAGGCATCATTAGTCGTCTCTACAGTTGAGAGGTTAACACATAAAGTTACTATAAAGCCTCTTTATAAACGCTATAAAATCTACTTTACCTGTATTTGCGGCTAAACTATTTTGCAATACACATGTCTAAGCTTGTCTTATAAATCTTATAATTATAATCAGATGGACATACCGATTTTAAACCTGAGCGATAATCAGACATAAGCTTACATCACAAAGTTAAATATCAGGCAATGCTCGCCTAAATACCAATGAAGAAAATATTTACGCGTAAAAGTTTTGTGGAACAAATCAAATTATTTTGATATTGTTTTTTATGTAGTCAGTATTCACTATTACGTACTACAAATAAATTATAACTATTAGATGCCATATACCAAAGAAGTAAGACCTAGTTCACTAATTTCCGAGGTGGAAAACGAACCAACATAAGTCGGTTTTGCCCTTAAATGCATGACCTTGACAAAGATTTATTAAAATTTGTAGTCTGACATGCTGTCAATAGAGTCAAGAATACATGATGCATATACACATTACTATATATTTAATGGTTAAACTATGGAGTCGCGAAAGCTGACATACCTACGTGGGTTCGAATCCCACCTCGGAAATTGGTGTTAGGTATGCTTTCTTTGGTATAACATGATGTCTAATATTTATACATTTTATAATATACTTGCAAATGAATAATTTTCAGTAATATTGAAATAGTCCACAATACGCTAAATACCGATGCATCAATTGTAAAATGAGATGATTATAAAATCATATTATTAACAGTATAATTAGTAATACTAAACTATTTTGTTTTACATTAGAAGACTATTCAAAAAAAGATTACTGTGAATATTCATTGATTGTAAATCATTTGCAACAAGAAGTTGAATTTATAACTTAACAGCTACCTGTTAAGTTATAAATTCAACTTCTTGTTGCTTTATTGATTGGTCTACACCAATCAATAAAGCACTGCTGTACCTCGCCTCGGCGATATTTTTTAAGCGCAAATATTTTTTACTATCATGTTGTATTGATACAATTAAATGGTGTGTGCATGCAAAATATTGATTGCTGTCATTCATTCTGATTACTTAGTGCTTTATAAATGTTTTATTTATTTTACTTGATGCAAATCACTAACGCTCAATCATGAATCGTGAATGAAAGGCAACTGTCTTTGTCGCACTAACTGGAAAGAGTGACAGAGGCAGAAAACTACGGAGCGTTAGCGATTGGCAAGCACTCAGTAGCAAAAGTATGAAATTGACAGATTCGTGCGAAAAGTCACGTGACCATTTCCATATATTATTACGATCACGTGACTTTCACATAACATCACGTCGCTTATCGTATGCGATTGCAGAATGCCATCTTGGCTAGGCCTGCAGTTACATCAGGCGGTACAGGGGCCTACCATGATCTGCCATGATCATGATGCCATTTAGTTTAGGTCCGGTTTGTCAGTTTTCGACAGTTATTCTATGGAAATTACATATTGCGTCGTGTAGATTTCCGGAACTGAAAAATTTATTCAAATTACATTATGAATTTACACATGTGGGTATTGGCAATCTCAACGATGATGGCGATTCAGTTTAGGTCCTAAACTGAATCGCATTAGTAGATCGTGGTAGCCCAGGTGCGGTTGGCCCGTGGTTCCGGCGCGGCCAGGTGCGGATCCAGGATTTCGTTGAGGGGGGGGCACTGCGATCCAGGACTTCGTTGAGGGGGGGGCACTGCCCTATGATATGATAGTATTTTACACTTCAAACACCACCTAGCCATACATAAGTCCAGCGTGAGGGGGGGGCAAGTGCCCCCATTGCCCCCCCCCTGGATCCGCGCCTGGGCGCGGCTAGCAAGCGGTGTCGGCGGGCACCGGCGCTGCGGCGAATAACTGTCTTAGCTAGGCAGTTATGTCAGGCGGCACACGCGCGGTTAGCCTGCGGTACGGGTGCGGCTAGCAGGCGGTGTCGGCGGGCAGCGGCGCGGTTGCGAGTAGCTGTCTTGGGTAAGTTACGTCAGGCGGTACACGTGCGTTTCGCCCGCGGTACGGACGCGGCTAGCAGGCGGTGTCTGCGGGCAGCGGCGCGGCTGCGAGTAGCTGTCTTGGGTAAGTTACGTCAGGCGGTACACGTGCGTTTCGCCCGCGGTACGGACGCGGCTAGCAGGCGGTGTCGGCGGGCAGCGGCGCGGCTGCGAGTAGCTGTCTTGGGTAAGTTACGTCAGGCGGTACACGTGCGTTTCGCCCGCGGTTCGGGTGCGGCTAGCAGGCGGTGTCGGCAGGCAGCGGCGCGGCTGCGAGTAGCTGTCTTGGGTAAGTTACGTCAGGCGGTACACGTGCGGTTGGCCTGCGGTACGGATGCGGCTAGCAGGCGGTGTCGGCGGGCAGCGGCGCGGCTGCGAGTAGCTGGCGGGTGGACGACGTTGAACTGTATGAGTCGCCGGATGAACGCACCGATGATTGGGATAGCGGCGTCCCTGTACATCGTTTACATTTTGAAGCTGCATATGTCATTCTTTACGCTAAGGCCGGAATTACACCCGTGAGTTCTTACGTCAGTTGTAAGGACAGATACTAGCAATACTAAGGAATGAGATAGTGATATTCACCTTGTTCCTTAATATAACTCCGTCCCTACAACTTACGTAAGACCTTACAGGTGTAAGGCTGGCCTAAATATAACCACTCTAGGTAGTTCCACGAGAGTTGAGGTCACACACAATATGTCATGTTAACACAAGGGTAATTTGAAACTAGTGTTATTTTTTCGTACTGCCAGCAAATCTAATTGCAACTGTAAGATTGACGAAAAAGTTGGTTCAAAGGATTTGCTTCAATATTTTGACGCAAATCACATTAATTTCATTAATTCACTACATTTTTTGCAAATAGGACTTTTATTTCGATGTGTAAGGTACACTCGGGTAAAATCGGACTATTTTTCGATGAGTAGAAAGGATGTCACAAAAAAAACATAAATTTAGTCTCACTAACTTTTACTTGCAGATTTGTGAAAAACGTGATAAAAAAGAAATCAAGCTTTCAATATAAATTTACGTGATGCGCTGAGCCGAATAGCTTAGGAGTAATCGACACTCAAACTTGCACTATTTTTTTTTCAAGACACCCACCTAAAACTGTCTTGGCTAAGATAGGATTAGCACCTAATTTCAACTCTAAAGTAAGGAGAAGAAGATAGCTTCCTGCTAAAGATCGGATCTCCAAAAATTCTCGAAAAAATTCACTTTTATTTTAAACGTTCATAGCTCACGACTGATGCTGCTGAGTGGTTGCTGCATAAGTGCATAATAGCGAGAGGGGCGGGGTAAAAATGTCGTCATGCATAATATTGCCAGTGAGGAAAAAATCCTACTATTTTAGTAGTTATTGCAATCATCCGATCTTAGCCGGGTGTACCTTATGTTATCATTAACCTCAACTCTGTTGAGACTACCTATACCTACAGGGTGAAAATAATAGTGATAAATAATTTTATCTGACAGTTATATCCTCATCCTAACGCCCATGGTCTTACCTGTAGTAGGTATTTATTACTTCATACTAGTAGGCTCTATATTTGTTTTATCTCGTAAAATTTTCGGACAAACTGAAACAGCTTTATTCCATGCCCTTTAGGTAAAATTTGCAATGACAAATTTTGGATATTTCTCTTGTATAGCTAAGCCTTACAAGGATATTTCTTCTGGTAACTCCAGATATTTTGGAGAAAAAAAAAGGAATTTGATTTATGATAAATTATTCAAATTTTCTCTAGCATTCATTTCGAGTCATCAAGTTCTTCACGCCCGGCGTAAAACAGCCCGTAAGATAAGTTTTGGGAGATACATGTCCTCAGATATATCGGAGCGGCCAGGATGCTCATAAATATCTGAGCAGGGTGCTTAGCCAAGTTGCCAATCGCTAGCGCTTGGTAGCGTATCGTAGTTTTCCCCCTCTGTCACTCTTTCATATTAGTGCAACAAAGACAGTGAGCTGCCTTTCGTTTACATTTAACGATTAAGCGTTAGCGATTGGCAACTTGGCTAAGCACCCTGGCCGCTATTGCTATGGCGTTAGAGTGCATTTTCAGATATTTTTGAGCACCGTGGCAGCTGTGATATACAAGGTGGAAAGAAACGACGTTCCTTCCCGCTACCGACCGACTCTACCAACCATTACGATGAACTTTCAGTATAAGAGCAACATCGAAATATTTAAAAAAAAATTTAACCCCCCCTTCAAACTGAGTTATTCTTCAAACTGGTCCCATACAGAAAGTTCATCGTAATGGTTGGTAGACTCGGTCGGTAGCGGGAAGGAACGTCTTCCCTTTCCACCCTGTATGTCATGGCGAATGTACTTACCAGGCAAGGAGGTGACGCGATGCGGGAGCGCCCAGCGCTGCGGGGTGCCGTCGCCGGGCCCGTTGCTCAGCTCCTGTCACCATACGCATACTATTCTTGTAGCTATCGCACCGTGAGCGCACTGTCCCCCTTGTTCATAAACGTCTCATAACTTAGCAATTAAGTATCGTATTTGCCGCCGCGTGGTGACGGCAGTTAAGTAAGAATACATTTGTCACCACTCCAAGTCTTCCCGTGGGTGTCGTAAGAGTCCACTAAGGGATTAAAGTGTCAATGAATATTCCTTTATAAAATTACTAGCGACCCGCCCCGGCTTCGCACGGTTACTATACCTACATAAAAACCTTCCTCTTCGTTCCGTTGCGTAGTTTTAAAGATTTAAGCGTACAAAGGGACATAGGGACAGAAAAAGTGACTTTATTTTATACTATGTAGTGATGAAGATTGATGATGGGCAGCAGCATCGTCTCAGTAGACACTTTACTGCGATGGCCAATTCGCTTGCCCAGCAAGGCGATTATGGGCATTTACCTCCTAATGCGTCTATCTATACACATAGTTAATAGGAGAGGCTTACGTCCAACAGTGGACTGAGAGAGAAGAGGCGTTTGTCTCTTTCGGTATTATCAATATGTCTATAAGAACGAAAGGGACAAACACTCATCGGCTTGCTAAGTTAGAAGACACTTATGAATTAGGGGCTATGTCTGTATGTATCATTTTAACGAAGCGGGACCTATTTGCGTGTAAATATGCTTCGAAAATTACGTCTGACTGAATGTCATTCAATGGGACTACGCTTGCAATGCGGTACTTAAAATGTCGGAAGTAATTTTCCACGCATTGAGTCCAGTTTCGTGAAAAGAATGTATGAAAATCTTGAAAGTCAGTTTAATATGAAGATGTGTCACTCCCCGTTTTCCAGATGTGTTCCATACATCTTATTACTGTAACGAATTACGTACCCAATGAATTACAAAATAGATATACCTGCTTTATATTATATATCTACGACATAGATAGGTAAACGTGGCTTCTACGTATGTACCTACAGTCATAATGTCTATGAAAAATATTAACGTGTTTTAAAACGTATACATTTGAATTTAATACACGATCAAATATAATAAAAAAAAGATCGAAACTCATCAACGAATAGGTATGGTATGACATTTTAATTGAGATGGCAACCATTTTCTGGTAGGTACCAAATTAATGCATGCATCTCATTTTAGATATTTTTATTCACAAAATGACGATACACATTTCTCTAAAAAATACAATCAATCAGGACATACCCATTTGTAAACTGCTTATATAAGTAGATAGAATGATATAGGATAATATATTGAGTGCATAAAGTACGTTTATGTTTACTGATTGTACAATGAAAGATATTGTATAGACTTATGAATAGGTACTTAGTGTACAAATGACATTATTTCATAAAAATAATAACGACGGTGAAAAACATGTCTTACCATTATCAACTAAACTAAATAAATAGCTGTAAAAGAGCAACAAAAAACGACTAAAAACCAAAAGAATGACCACAATGCAAACAAAAATAACGTATTACGTGAAGAATGAATGCGCAAATTAAACCACAACAACGAAAAGAAGTCACCGTTACTAGGTGGCAAACATGAGGCGCTGTCGGTACACGGAGGCTCTTACAACATTGCTTATTAGGGCTGATTCCTTGTGTTAAAATTTATGACAAAATGTAGTTAAATATGCAGAAAAATTTCTATTTACCGAAAAAAAACTAACATAATATTTATTGAAAAAAAAACAATGAAAATACAATTTCGTCATTTCCCCCTACCCCTCTTGTCATTTCCGGTGTAAAAGTGCCCATAACGCTAACAGCGTTGCCGCATTGTATAACAATAGGGAGCTTTTGCACCAGAAACAACTTGTTTCCAACCAATGAACTAACTGTCAAACCAAGCTTCACAGATATCTCCCGCCTAGATACAACATTGAGTCATAAGAGCCCCCGCGCCCTAACGCTCACTTACAGCGTGTTTGTGCTTGGGCACGGTCAGTATGGTGGTGGCGGTGTCCTCCGGCGTGAAATAGTCCGAGTCCTCGGCCGGCGGCGACCCCGCCGACCCCGCCGAACTCGCTGCGTCACAACTTTGTTTACTTACGGTGTCTAGAGGGCGTAGTCACGGGTTTTATTTGGTATTTTTGGATTGCATTTTCAATACGTATACCGGCATGATGTAGGTCGGACTTTTAAAAGATTACGTTATTAATCAAAGTTGAACATTTTATGCAAGATTGCTTAACTTTGTAATTACAAATAATTAGTAACTGTTTGCACCTATGCTGCAATAAAGAGTCAAGAAATATTAATTTAGGAACTCTAACGCACCGGTCTGACGCGAGCTACTATACTATCCTCAAACCAAATAGACGACTTATAAGCTATGAACTATCGGCTATAAACATGAACAAAAGATACACACTTTACGCACTCCCGTGCAAAAAAAGAGACGCTCGCTCAGCTATCAGCCTCGCCGTGTTTCTTTTATTTACATGGATGTGCGCATCTTTTGTTCGTGTTTATAGGCGATAGTTCATAGCTTAGTAGATCGCGGTGAGACCAGTGCCTAATTTCCATTTTTTTTTCAATAAATTTTATATTTATTCTAATCAAAATTTCACATCAAACCATTCACCACAGCAATTTGCCGATTAGATTAAGTAGCTATCATTCAATTTTTTGCTCTTTAAATTAAACGATGTCGGCAAACGGAACATTTTTATTAATAGTATTAAAAAGGATATCTTTACCCATCCTTGTTCAGATTAAGTCTCACTGTTTCAATAAAATATTATTTAATTTAAATATATTGTCTTGATTAGAACTATTAGAAGCGTATACTAGTATACACCAAATAAAACTCGTGACAATGAACTCTGTGGTAACCGAATAAATAAGAATGAGGGAGATCTTGCAATATTGCCTTTTTTGTATACATTCAATACCTACATGCTCAATACCTTACTTTTCCCTTTGAAGCGTCAGATGTAAATAAAAGGATGTATATAACGGGTTTTCGCTGTAATAAGCGGATGACGAACATAGATCATCAATAATTATGAGGACAACTTGATACTGATTGAAACACAGGTTTTTATTTGATGTCTCAACAATTGTAAACCATATTCATATCCGTATAGGTTCTATGTTAAATAATAAATAAAAAAACGAGATATTTATTACAAAGTGACGGAATTCTGGCTTGTCTTATATTCACACGAAGTCGATTGACACATTTAAGGCCGAATTACATTTGCAAGTTTCTAAGTAAGTATTCTCATATTTTGAACATATTCGTAATTTGATTTGAAATTGTATTGTTTAAATTCCTATAATAATTCTTTGTAGGGTATACTGAGGAATCAAAGGTATATTGTTATTTTAGCATGTATACCACATACATACATAATAACTTACACATGTAAGTCTGGCCTAACTGACCATAGGAAGAAGGTCATAACTTGTCACTGTTATTATACAGACGGGAATCGGACCCTCGAAATAGCCTCAGCCAATTAACGAAAAAATTACTTGTTTTGTATCGAGAAAATACCGGCATCCGATCCCTGGGGCCTATTGCATAACAAAGTACAACTAATATTACAAGCGGAAGTCTCTTTTCTGTCTCTCTTAGTAGACAGAGACTTCCGCTTGTAATATTAGTTGTAATTTGTTATGCAATAGGCCCCAGGTTGTAGATAAACCATCGGCATCAAAAACCATCATTTTAAAACGTGACATTTACTAATAATTTATTTCTAACTAATTTGTATTATTGATTGTATTGATTATCTACATAATGATTGTTGTAACTAGTTGTTGTACACCTCTGGGTAAAGCATAGCAGAACTTCTGAAATTCTTGTCCATCCACATACTGTAAATACCTATGTTTACAAATAAACGCTTTGATTGATTGATTGAACCACGCTCATTCAGGTCGACAGAGCAGCGTACTCACATGCGCGTGGTGAGGCGGGCAGCTCGGGCTCCGGCCCGTCGGCGTGCGCCGGCGTCGGCGTCGGCGTCGGCGTCGGCGGCGAGCGCGTGCGCGACCGCGCGCCGAGGTGACCCACCTGACGTTTATTTAAATTATGTCAAAAACTGTATTCTTCAATTATACAGGGTGACATCGGAGTCGTGATCCAAACTGTGAGAAACGTGTTAAGATGGTCTTCCTAAACAATGTTCTCTATGGGACCTATATGAACAAACATACTTTTTTTACGACTAGTAAAGTTCGAGTTCATTAATATGTATACATTTCTCCATACTAATCCTTTCCAAATGTGTTTACATAATTATGAAACGAGACTGGAAGTTATGAACACTTCCGCACCGTTCGGTATGGAAACAGTTTTTTTTTTTTTCGCGATATTCATATTTGTTCCATGGGAAACCTTGTTGAGAATGACCATCTTAACACGTTTCTCACAGTTTGGATCACGACCCCGATGTCACCCAGTAAATATTAGATGTCATATAGCAAAGAAAAACGACCAAGATCACCTAATGTCCGAGGTGGCGAATAATATTTATAATTTATATAGTATTAAGTAGTGTGACTACTGGAGAAAAATAACGAGTACAAATCAAAATATTTAGTTAATAAATAATTTGATTTGAGTTTTCGTAATACGTTCTATATTCTTCAATTTTACTTTTTGGAACATGGACTTTAAAAGCCTAATGAAACGGAAGTTTTTATTATGTTTTGTTTCCTTGCTAACACGTTACTTTAATTCAATAAAATAAAAAAGAGTAGGTACGTTTATCACTTTACTTGCTCCAAATTTTGCAGTTAAATTTATACATTGAGTAAAGAGTGAGTACTCTTAAATTGTCGCTAACATAATTCAGTTTTTTTCCTAGACTCTCGACGTTTTTGATAAAACTTAAATTACATTCATAATTTAGAACTTGCTGGCATGTTTTATTCTTAAAAATAAACAGTCACTTGCTTTTATCTTTCAAGATATCTTCAAAGGAAAAAAGTGTTCGAGATTTTATTTTGCGAAAATTTACTATGAATACCTTATATCTACTTTGTAACTTGCAATATCGTGCAATACAACTCGAAGAACAGTACAAAATCCATAAAAAAGCTAAAAGAAGGTAAAACTACTAAAAGAAAGCAGCGAGAGGGTTATCCGATAAGAAAACGGGAATAAAAAATTAGAATTAAAAGTGTGTTAACTGTTTGATCACAAGCCGGCTATTTCGTCCCGAAAAGTGTTCAAAAAAATTGGAACAAGCCAAAGTAATGTGCAAAAAATAAAAAAATAACTGCGGAATTGTTACTTATAAAAAACGAAAAGCCCGGAAGAGAACGGTTTCTCAATATAATCGAGTAATCCGACGTTCTAGACTACTGTACGCCTTGTTGGTTCAAAATACAGGTGTACTTAATTATTGATGACGAAACGTATCTTAAGGCTGATTTTAAATCAATACCAGGTAATCAATACTCTTCTTCCGGCGACCACCAGAGTCTGTCTGAATCAGAATAAGTAATTCCAGTCGAAAAATTTGCTAAAAAGTTCCTCGTGTGGCAGGCAATTTGCTAGAGCGGCATGAGAAGTTTGCCTT
>JALPQI010003217.1:0-81363 GCA_025490895.1 Thaumatotibia leucotreta
TTTCGGAGGGCCATCTGCACTAAAAAACGTCGTACGACTTACGAGACACGTGCAAGAACGAAATTCGTAACTCTTGTCGATTTACTCCCTATCGGTCGTGTTTTAAAACATCGCCACTCGTTTCCAATTTCATATTTTTCGCACTTGTGTCGTAATGCACTATTTCGAATTTTGAAATCCGACTGTAAAGACCAAGTCACACCGGATGGATGTATAGAACGTGCGTGTTGTACAGTAGGTACCGGTCAAAAGTTTAAGTTCACTCCGTGATTTTGATACAAAATAGACTTTGGAGCGAATTTTTTTTTTCAATTTCAACAGCCAAATTTGGTATTCTACCGATATCTTGTTGATGCAGGAGCTATTTAATATTAATTTCCCATAAAACCTGGACAATCGTATACATCGGATCCGATAATAATTCATAGGCAAGTGAAGTTGTAAATTTTATTCATCATTTAGTATGATCACCGCGGGGCATGACTACAGTCAAGTGCAAAAATAAGTATCGAAAGAATCCGCTCATAAATATGTAACGACGTTCTTATTACACAGAATTAGAGTGCACTGGGACATATTTTTGAACGGTTTTGTATACACCTTATTTTGTCTTTGACTGTACCAAGAGCTGCCACAGCTGGCTCAGTTGTCCGAGCTGTTCAAAATTAACGGTTAATTAAAAAGGAATAGCTCAATAATCAGTCACATATTGTTGAAAACAGGTGTCTACTTAATGCTGGAAAAATCATAGCCCAAATAATCGATTTCGTATCTAAATCTTCATCATCATCATCATCATATCAGCCGAAAAACGTCGACTGCTGAACAGAGGCCTCCCCCAAAGACTGCCACAATGACCGGTCCTGCGCCACCCGCATCCAGCGGACTCCTGCGACCTTCACCAGGTCATCAATCCACCTTGTGGGGGGCGCACCCACGCTACGCCTTCCGGTACGTGGCCGCCACTCAAGAACCTTCCCGCCCCAACGGCTATCGGTTCTACGCGCAATGTGCCAAAAAGTGAAAGTCTTTAATCAGTGTGTGTTGCCAGTGATGACATACGGTACTGAAACGTGGCCGCTTACAATGGGCCTCATAAGAAGGCTCAAAATCAGCCAAAGGGTAATGGAGAGGGCTATGCTAGGAGTCTCTCTGCGTGATCGGATTATCTAAATCTTGGTGTGAACATAAATTTTTGACCGGTACTGTAACTTAATGTAAATGTCATATGAGATGGCACACCGCTTGCGTGGCGTGCACGAGTCCGTGACGTGCAACCGGTGTGCCATCTACTATGACGTCACCAACGCTACAACGCGCACGCCACGCACACGCACACGTGCATGCGCTCCACACATATCCGGTGTTTTGACTACCGACAAATACATAAACAAACGTCGGGACAGATGAAACTAATTAGGTGGGATCGCATTTTTAATTAGAAGCATCTTCATTTTGTTATTAAACAGGCCCTAAGTGTGCTTTGATTGGAGAGTCCATATTGGCACTTATACAATTTTTTCTTCGAATATTTTTACTAATACCGTTTTTTACTCATAATCATCATTACTCCGAAAAATTTTTCTCATACTTTTTTTCTTACCAAAAATTATACTTCTACCTACAATGTTCATAACGATTTTTATTTCGAAATTTTATCCTCCTAAAGTCGTCAAGTAGATTAATCTATACTCATAAAGTTATTTGAAATAAATTGTTTATTTATAAACATTTTCCCATTAGGTTCACTCTGTTGTGGTATAATTCTTTTATGAATAACATAAACTATGTAGTCATAATGGGCTTTGTGCAGAAACTGTTGTGACATACTCAACTTTAGCATAATATGCTAAATAAGAAATATTATTTCTTTGTGGCAGATTTCGAGTTGTTCGAATATTATTCGAGCATAATTTCGATGCTCCTATTTATGATGAGGCATAATCTGGATGTGCATAAAAAGTATCGGCATAGTTTGTTTTAGCATAACAGAGAAGGGATAATTACAACCTCTCAATATAATCGAGGTAGTAGTAATATTCTATACGTTACTTACTGTGTTACTGAGCTGAGTACTTTCTAGGTTGCTAAAAAAAAAATAACCTCGAAGACTAAGGCAGGAGCAAAGCTCCCGCCTTAGTCTTCTAACCTAACCCATCCGAGTCGGATCTGCCCCGGAAGGTTTTGTTCGCTCGCTTCGCTCGCTCACTGCAGAAATTTTCACCCTCACAGCAAATTCTGCCTGACGAAAAAGGCAAGTTTCGAACATGTGGCTACAATATATACCCAAAAAAAATTGCAAATCTAATTTCTGTCTTATAACACTCGGCGTAATTAATGATATGCCAAGATAGTTTCGGACAAAATAATATTCGAAATATTGATATTTAAGCCAAGTGATGTTTCTGTCTCATTAAGTTGATGCCAAAATAGATTATACCAAGTCTGTTATGTCCTAAGCGTTTCGGACAAAAAAAGTTTAGAGGGAACCCGTTTAGTACAGTACCTACTCTGCCACAACCTGATTTGTGCAGGTAGCTAGTTTACAGTAATAGCACGATTTATATTTAATTAAACAAAAATAATTCATACATAAAACCAGTACAGATAAATATAAATACCTATAACATTAGAATATATAGCATAAAATAATTATAGTGAAAAATTATATAAACATAAAAGTTAGTACTAAAAAAATGTATGAAAAACAATATTATGAACATAAATAATTCTATGTGATGATGATTATGAACAAAGATTATTCTAAATACCGATCATTATGAAGTTAAATTGTATAAGTAAAATTTTCGGAGTTCCAATAATCTAAGTTGCAATTTTATAAATACTTTGGCGCTCCCTTGATTGGAATAACAAAACTTAATATTTTGCAGGATACAGCCAAATAAAGTCACTACATAGTATAAAATAAAGTCACTTTTCTGTCCCTTTGTACGCTTAGATCTTTAAAACTATACGCAACGGATTTTGATGAGTTTTTTTTAATAGGTAGAGTAATTCAAGAGGAAGGTTTTTATGTAGGTATAGTGCGAAGCCGGGGCTAGCTAGTATCAAATAAATGATTCGTCACGCAAAATATGGTCGTATAATTTATCCACGGATAAACGTTTCGAATAATTCTAATAATTATTTTCATGAACAATTATTTGAATAATCTCCATCTCTGAACTCAAGGCACTTAGCCAGCGTGACGTCATTAGAGTTTTTCTTGCAATTACATTAATAATAACCGCGCGGTATAATGACTTTAATGTTTACAATAAACTATAAGACTGAAAGGGCAAAGGCTGATTGAAATATTTGTGCGATGAGCATATTTATTTGTTTGTAATACAGGTTTTCTATTTCTATACTTTAATTGTTTTAAGTGCTTGTTGTATGATTTTGGATACTACATATGGATAACTATGAACGTGATCACTTAAGGCCAAGCCAACCAGATGCGACCAGTGGCCTATTTCACCATATTTACAAGTGTGACAATTGTAAAATATCACTGTTACTGACGTCACTGGCCTACGTAGGCTACCGCTTACTAAGCCTGCCTAGAATGCCTTATTGATTTAAGTTCACCATAAATAAATAAATAAAATTTTATTTTATTTTATTTAAAGGTTCACCAACAGTTATTACATCAAAACATTCATATTGAAGGTATACAAATCTGGTTTAAGCTAAATGTATAACTAATTACAGGTAAACACTGCATGCAAATAAAAATAGTATGTACTTATATGATGACGAAGGCACGAATATAAAATAAATAAATATCTTGGGACATCCTACACAAATCGACCTAGTCCCACGGTAAGCTAAATTAAGGCTTGTGATGTGGGTACCAAGCGACGATAAATATAATAGATTAAATTAAATAGGTAGATACATATAGATACTTAAATAGTAAATACAGACAGCCATGACCAAGGAACAAATATTTGTGATAAATAAATACACAAATAATGCCCTCGCCGGGATTCGAACCCGGAACCTCCAGCTTCGTAGCTTCGCCAAAAGCATCATGTTTCACGCATATTATACGTATATATAATTAAGATACAAAGACAGTTGTTTTGTCATCCATGTAACCAAGTATGGTGTAACATCAATTGAGTTTAATCTGAGACTATTGTCATAGCCTTAGCGAGGTCGAGCGAGTCCTTGAGGCAACCACAGTGACTCCAAGTTTCAGCTGTCAAGTTCGCCTAATTATGGATTAGGCAAAAGTCGCAAGTCATAGTTCACCGATCCTTTCGTGGAAGTGACGTCAGTGTGACTTTAATTGACTAAAATTACTATAAAGAGTCAATACATATTCCTTACGAGTCTTTGTTACATTTTATTGTGCAATAACTCCAATATTCATAAATAAGTATATATTATGAAGCCTATAATTTAGGCATGTGGGGTAAACGTATGCAGGGTAAGTGTAGGCAATCCCATACATTTCAGTCCAAGATATATGTATGTGACAAGTGATCATTCCCTAATAAACTTTTGAATCACGCTATTATTAAAGTTTACGTCAACCTCTTAAGGTGCATTCAGACCAAACGAGCATCCGCTATTCTATCGTGATTCTATCCCCCACTCTACGAAATACGATTGTTACACAAAACGTGATTCGTTGATCTCGTAGAGTGGGGGAAAGAATAGCAAATGCTCGTTTGGTCTGAATGCACCTTAACGGGCTATTCAAGTATTTCCCGTAGCCGTAGAGATACCATGAGTCGGAAAGTAAAGGAAACCTACGTTAGGTTTTACTCGATACAAAAAAAAATGCATTACGCATGCGAATGCATCGCGCTCGCACTGATATATTGGAGTGAGCGCGATGGCCTGCTTTAGGTATCGAGTAAAACCTAACGTTACCGATACTTGTAAACAATGTCATGGTACGAATACCATAGTCATTGGTTGTGTTTTCTCACGTTGGCCACTTCTTGAGATGATTCTGTAGCTATTGTACCATTACCGATAAAGTTTTATCACAAATCACAACAACGGTGACAAACTGTGTGCTTACCACAAGCTGCAGCGTTATCAGCGGGTACTTACTTTCCATCCCGCTCGTACTCACGTATTGGCGCGAGCGAGCCAGATAGAAAGTAGATCCGCTTTAATAGCGAGGCAGTTCATGGTACGGCTATTGCGGCCCTACCGCGAAAAACGAAATCGTATATTTCTCTAATGACGCCTTCGTTTGAGTGAACGAAAAGAAGCCTCGAAATTTGCGGATTTCGAAGTTCGCGGTAGGGCCCTGGTTGCGCGAGCGCTTCACACGCCCAGCGAACGTAACACCGCTGGTGACGTGTCGAGTCACTGCCCCATTGAATTGGGAACCTCCGCGAACGCCGGTCGTATGTCTAATAAGCATATATTTTCCATCGTATGTCCGAGGGATAAGGATCAAAATCGTTGACATATTTTTAGAGTCGACCGTAGCGTAGTGTGACATTTGCGGCTGTAAACAATATCTGAATACAACACTGAACCGATGAATGTCGAGCATCTGTCTTTGTCACTCTAATTACTAGAAATTTACGGTTTCCGCGGTTGACCTACAGTTTCTTAGAAGCATTTCGTCGGTTGACAAGACAACCAAATCTCACTAAGAAACAGATAGGGCCCGGCCACATGACCACGGTGCGGCGTCGTAAACGTAAAACGGCGCGGCGTCGTGGCATTGCACGTTATCGCACCGTGGGAAATTACGGCGCGGCGTCGTGGCATTCCACGTTGTTGCATCGTGCGAAATTACGACGCGGCGCCGGGCAAATCCACGTTGTCGCGACGGGCAGTTTAACGTTGCGGTGCCGTGTGGAGTAGATGCATTACGTGTTGCTTTTTTAAACGAAGTGATATTTTCCATAAGGGCCCGGCCACATGACCACGGTGCGGCGTCGTAAACGTAAAACGGCGCGGCGTCGTGGCATTGCACGTTATCGCACCGTGGGAAATTACGGCGCGGCGTCGTGGCATTCCACGTTGTTGCACTGTGCGAAATTACGGCGCGGCGTCGTGGCATTCCACGTTGTTGCACCGTGCGAAATTACTATGTTGAATTGCAGACTGAATATATGATATCTTTCTATTATGAATCATGATGGAAGTCATTTCATAAGGAAGTACAAGGCACTGAAAACAAGTGATCACAAGTTTTATGATTATTTTAGAATGTCTGTGTCAAGTTTTGAAGAACTCTTATGGAAAATATCACTTCGTTTAAAAAAGCAACACGTAATGCATCTACTCCACACGGCACCGCAACGTTAAACTGCCCGTAGCGACAACGTGGATTTGCCCGGCGCCGCGTCGTAATTTCGCACGGTGCAACAACGTGGAATGCCACGACGCCGCGCCGTAATTTCCCACGTTGCGATAACGTGCAATGCCACGACGCCGCGCCGTTTTACGTTTACGACGCCGCACCGTGGTCATGTGGCCGGGCCCATACTTATGTACAGTCGACGTCGAAGTTATCATTACGGTTTAGGTGCCAAAAATACATTTACACGCCCTTAATCTCAAGACAATAAAGTCGTGTAAATATATTTTTGGTACCTAAACCGTAATGATATCTTTGACAACGACTATATTTGAATTCAAGCTCGTATCTCAGCTCTAAATGAATACTAACATACGAGGTTGCTAAGAGTAGTAACAGTTTTTATAATGAGTTTTGGTTCTCAGCCTACGATTTGACATATTTGTTGTACGTTGTAGTACTCGTACAATATAAGAGTGGGTGTCTATCGTACGTTTTGGCACGAAAAATATCACATTCATAATTGCAAACGATTATGTAATGGTAGGTAGTTTTTTTTGGTTGGTTTGAGGATAAAGTCAAACTGTGGTCAGATGAATGCATAATGGCGAACAGAAACAGGATTCCGCTATCTGATCTTCGTGATATAGTTATAGATAAAAGATGACGATGGCACGTGAAATGTATTGGCGTGCCTTGTAGTGAGACGCCTTTACTTTCCGCTCAGAGTCTAGCTTGATCACACAAACATGCTAATTCTCACATTTTCGTCGTATTGTCTCAGTGCGATAAAATTGATAACCTTTAAATTGTTATTTAACTGCTCGGGTCACAGCATTATGAAGGATTAACACAGAATTTTAATTCTGGGGACAGAAATCTTATGCTTATCATCTTTTGATTTTAGCTATAGTCTATAAACATGTAAAATAAGGTTTGTAGCACTCGTAGTTCGCAAGCTACAGAACGCCACAGCTATAAATCAGGCTGGCTATATTGCGTCATCGTATCAGCCGAAAGACGTCCACTGCTGAACATAGGCCACCCAAGACTGCCACAATGACCGGTCCTGCGTCACCCGCATCCAGCAGCGGACTCCTGCGACCTTCACCAGGTCATCAGTCCACCTTGTGCTCCACTCTTTCCACCCCAACGACCGTCGGTTCTACATGCAACGCGCCCTGTCCACCATATTGCATACCATGTCTAAAATTGCCTGGTCTGAAATCTTTTCTTCTGCATCTAATTAAAATATGAGATAGGTAACCAGTTTGAGCAATTATTATATAAATATCAGGTAGGAATTATTAGATCACTGTTTTCCAAGACGGTTCGCGGGAATGTAATAGTAGTAAATCACTTTGTACACTAAACATGTTGCAATACAACACAATTATACAGAGATAGGCAAACTTATCCCTATAAGGGATCTCTTCCAGCTAAACTTTGAGAAAATGAGTGGAGCCTTGTAAAAAAATAGTTTTTATTTAGACAAATTTAGATACATGATAAGCATGTTCGTTTCAAGATCGGATGCAAAGCGTGGAATTGACGGATGTATTTCATTTCATGCAGACCATTGGTTTTCAAGACCGGCAAAGTTAGGCTTGGTAGACAATGTTGTGATACTTGTAATGTTTACGGTACTTTAGTTTGTGACAACAAGTAATGTACCGTTGGGGCAAGTGAAGCGAAACGAGTGAATCAATCTTTGAGCTGCGGTCTCGTTGGGCCAGGCCTACTACCGCGAGCTTCGAAAATCGTAAAATTCGAGGTTTTGTCTCTGTCACTCTTATAAAGCCGTCATTAGGGTGACAAAATCAAATGCTAGAAATTTGCGACGTGTGGCTTCTGTCGCTTGCAAATTGGTAAGTGTGACAGGAAATTAATAAATTGATAATGGTAAGAAAATAAATAAAATAAATAAATATATTGGGACATCTTACACAAATCAACCTAGTCCAACGGTAAGCTCAATTAAGGCTTGCGATGTGGGTACTAGGCGACGATATATAGGTATACTTAAATACATAGACAGCCATCCATCATCATCATCATCAGCCTATGATAGTCCACTGCTGGACATAGGCCTCTCCTATTAACTATGCGTATAGACGCATTAGGAGGTAAATGCCCATAATCGCCACGCTGGGCAAGCGGATTGGCGATCGCAGTAATGTGTCGACTATGATGACGCTGCTGCCCATCACCAATATTTTGTCAAATAATGGTCAGTGACACTTCAACCCCTTAGTCGACTCTTACGACACCCGAAGGAGGAGTTGGGGTGGTGACAAACGTATTCTTACTGCCGTCACCACACGGCTAATATATAGACAGCCACGACTACGGAACAAATATTTGTGATAAATAAATACACAAATAATGCCCTCGCCGGGATTCGAACCCGGAACCTCCAGCTTCGTAGGCAGGGTCAGTACCAATTAGGCTACGGAGGCTGACAAAATGTATTTTCATCACACTTGCTGTCTAAGCGCGCCATTGCTTGCCGCGCGTAGCGAGAGTAATAGAAAAGTGAAATTCCCCAGGGAGTAATAGAAATGTCAGTACGTCATTCAATAATATTTTGTCTTAAAACTTATTTTTTTGTCGGCAAGTGTGATGAAAAACATTGTATGCATCACGGTCGGTAAGCGGAATACTAACTCGAGTCATAAAAGCCCTCCGCCTAACGGCGTCGGGCTTCTAACACTCTCGTTAGTAATTCCGTACTTACCTCCCTTGCTGCACAATGTACTATTAAATCTTGTGTTTGATCAAGTTTCTTTGGGCGTCGTTGAGGAATTAAATTTTTTACAGAGAGTACAGACTGAATAATACGGGCGAGAATCGGTCTGCTATATTCGGCAACGATTTACAAAAGGTTTTTTAACTATTACAAAAGCGATTATTTTCTTGCTTACGCTAGTTAAATGTAAATATCATAAACGTGTTGCTTGGGGGTGAGAAAGCCGCGCACTGATAAGAATGATAAGTAACAAGTCTAATATATAAAGTATAGATAATAGGTTGCTTATTTGGCGATTGCACGAGCTGTTTAACTAGGCTTTGGAATGGAAATTAATAAATTCAGGGTTCCGTACCCAAAGGGCCGATCCTATTGCTAAGGTTCCGCTGTCTGTCATCAGCAGACCCCGGATTGTTGTCGCGGTGACGTCACAATAGGGTGATTTGGGGAGTAAATGGAACGGTAGAACAAAATATACATTTTTATCGTATCTTATAATGTATGTATCATTTTGTTCTACAGTTCCATTTGCTCCCCAAATCACCCTATTGTGACGTCACCGCGACAACAATCCGGGGTCTAGGATGTATCTCGTGAGCCGTGTTATTTAGACAGTTGTATTTTTCACAGGGGCTGTATTTCTGTTGCCGCTATAAACGAGATTTTTATGATAAATTGATAATGGTACGGAGCCCTTTGTGCGCGAGTCCGACTCGCATTTGGCCGACTTCTCTTTTGAACGACAATAAATAAAAGCTACATATAAAGATTTTTTAAATCTTGATAAACTATAAGTTAAGGTGCATTCCGACCAAACGAGCATTCGATATTCTAACCCCCTACTCTACGAAATTCTATCGTTACACAAAACGTGATTTTTTGATTTCGGAGAGTGGGGAGAATAGCGAATGCTCGTTTGGTCTGAATGCACCTTAAAAGGTGTTGTTGCGATGCGATGACGATGCGAAAACTACGTTAAAAGAAATATTTACTTTTGACGTAGTTTTCACGTAATTATTATTCGGGAGTATCGTGATATCGTCAGTTCAATTCAAACATGTCGGCACGGTTCAGAGATGCACTATGCCGACTGCAATAGGATGATAAAGACGTTCGTTTCATTAGGTACAGGACAAGTTCAAGTGTTTACCGCGCAATTAATGAAGAGTTATGAATATGGCCGACATGTTTAATTGATACTTACGTAACAATAACAATACGGACGAACCATTCCGTTTTCCCCTTGCCGTTCAATTTAAAATGCCGCTATTGTATGGTATATAAAATACAATTATAATACAACACATAATGGGATTTGATGAATTGAAAACACACGAAGTAGATTGATTCACAACTGATTCAAATCATTCTAGAATCTAAATAGAATATCCTTATATTGAATTAATGTTTTAGTAGACTGCTCTTTTTAACACAATCGACGCCGGTGACACAGCGGTATGATCAAAAACATGTAACTCCTATGCCAGTGACACACATACGTGATCAATATTACCGTACTCTAGTGCCACTATTAGCATAAATCAAGTTCTTACTCATGTGCCAGTCGCATCGAAATACGATCATTTTTGGCACACGTGTTGCTGTTGTGTCGGTGGCATAGGAGTTCTAATAAGAAAATTTCGATCGGTGTAGTATTAGGATTTAGTGAAACAGTACCGGGGGCGAACGTGTTCGCCTCCAGCAGTGTTATTCACTAAGGAAACCGCCTTGCTGTCAGCGCTGTGTCAGCACTGCGGCAGCGTCGAGCCTAAAAATGGTATTCACTAATGTACTTTAAACGACACTAGCGCTCGGCGACGAATGCGGCGTGAGCTGGAACTACACTGCGTCGAGAGTTTGACGTTTAATGTATGAACTTCGTATTCTCTAACGAAAAACAGCGATGAACTCGCCCACAACCTCGCTCACAGCCTTGATTCCTAATGTCAAATCAAATATGTAGCTAGGGTTTTAGACAAGGCTGTCTCGACATCGAGCTCGTTGACGAACGCAGCGTCGAATGTGTCAATAAGAGAATAGCATAGCAGTACTGTTCCACTAATATTGTGCCTATAAAATGATATCATTGAACTCATATGCCAGTATTGCCAGTTATACGCAAGTATGATCAAATAGAGTGTATTCTTATGCCGGCGACACAACAATTGTGTCAAAAACGTTCGTATTTTTATGCTGCTGGCATAGGGGTAAGACCCGGATTTATGCTAGTGGCATAGGAATAAGATTGTTTTGATATCGTATGTGTGTCATTTGCAAAGGATTTTTTTTGTAATAGTCGTTTAGTTTATTTATTCCGTATACATATATATCATTCATAGTAATCCCATATACACCGTGTTTTTATTGATTTCCGTTAAATTAACTAGATAAGATAATTTAGGTCAAAATAATTAATTTGTCTAAGAAACTAGTATCTTAACTCTTACTGTTATTGAGTTATTAAAAAAATGAGTTTAATGACTGAACAAGTGTATTGCAACCTTTATTACATCCTAATGAAACTTATTTTGACATGTGCCGTCAGTCACCTGAGATCTTTTTCTTAAGGTTATCTCACACTAACCATTTCATTAATTATGTATGAAAACGAAATAAATTTTTTTTTTTTTGAATTCGATTAAAAGCAATATACCAGGTAGCTCCAATTAACGTACCAAGCAGCCTATTAAAATTAACGGAATTAAAAAAAAACACGGCGTAGTTTCAGTTTTATCTTATTACTTATATTTAGTACATCATTGGCACGTTAGCAACACAAACTTTCTCCTAGCAACAACTAGCCGTACAAAACAAAGTATTTACGATTATTCCAACTAAACCTGCCCCTAATCTAAAAGCTAACAGAGGTTTATTATCTACAGTAGCAACGAACAACTTACTCATCAACAACAAGCACTTGAAAACGCATTGCGCAACATTTGGTAAGCACCTGCTAAATTATAATAAAATTTGCAAGTCACCATTGCTCATCATTATTATCAATCTCATTCATAACAATGTAATAGAATCTCTGGATGCTTAGCCAAGTTGCCAATAGCGCTTGGTAGCGTATCGTAGTTTTCCCCCTCTGTCACTCTTGCATATTAGTGCGACAAAGACAGCTAGCTGCCTTTCGTTTACGATTGACGACTAAGCGCTAGCGATTGGCAACTTGGCTAAGCATCCTGATGTTCTAGTCTCGTGCCGTGCAGTGGGTCCTTCTCCTTTTTCCCGACAGCAAATTGCGCCTTCACATTATCATCATTGTGTCCGGTTCGGAAACTTATGCAAACGTTTTATATTTTTATAGAAAACGCGTCCCCGAAATTTGTTTTACATAATGATTTAATTTTCATTCAATTGCTTTGCTAGTAGATTTTTAAAATAAACCTTTATTACCAGTACCCAAACATGTGTATCCACCCCAACTTTTCACGTGGGTGTCGATGTCGTAGGAGTTGACTAAGGGTGAAGACACATTTATCAGCATGCGTACGCATTTTGTCTAATAAAATTGGCCGTTTAGTATGAAACATGTAAGCATGCATACGCGCGCGGAAAGCTGGACGCGGTCCCATACTAAACCAGGGCTCCCGGTATCCGTGTTACCCGCAGACACGTGTACACGAATCCTTAGCACCGGCGGTACTAAGAACCCGAACGACACGAAACGCCAAGAAACGTTTCCAACTTAGAAACGTTTCCAAGCGCGGGTCCGCGGATCTACTTAGAAACTTTTCCAAGCTTGAGTCTTGCGGATCCATTACAATTGAATATTCGAAAAACCTATGTTTTTATTAGTAAAAAGTCTGAAACAAAAAAATACCTACCGGAAAATTTGCAGTTTTTTACGAATTACGCAGCTAGAAATTTTCTTTGTTGCAGGTTAAATGCGGTTCAATACTTTGTTCAAATATAAAATCGTACCTATATTTTAGATTGCCACTGCCACTACACATTGAGGGCGGATCAGACACAGGTACTCGGGTATCCGTGTCTTAATTACACGGTTCCTAATTAAACGTTTCCAACGGGTAAGAAACCCGTTTCCCGGTAGCAAAGAAACGGGTACACGGAAACGGGTACACGAAACCCGGACACGACCGAGAGCCCTATACTAAACTGACATTTTCTATACACAAAATGCGTACGCATGCTGATAAATGTGTCTTCACCCTAAGCGGTTGAAGTGTCACTGACCATTCGTTTATTGTTGATGGGTAGCAGCATCAACATCATAGTGGATTACTGCGATTGTCAATCCGCTTGCACCGCGTGGCGATTATGTTTTATGTTATTTTATTATTTAACATTTTTATACCCATAGGAGAGAGGCCTAATTAAGATATGATTTTAATGTATCATAAAGGAGTATTGTTTATATTTTTTTACAACTGGTATATCTTAATCTTAAGTGCCAGTACACAAACAGGCAGTATCACGTTGGTTACAGTTTCAGATTTTACGAGTACAAGCCATACTTGCATCAACACCGCAGATAAGACTACATACAGTTTAAATACACAGTTTGCGTACTAAGAGTGACTAAGCGGAAGTTTAAGTCAATAAATAATAGGTGGGTTTGTTAACCCACCTATACGTCAATCGAATTAATCTTGTGACCCAAAAACGACACATCACAGTCGTCAAAGAAATATTTGTTTTTCGAATGTCAAGTGCTTTAATGGTTATGGCCGTCTCTATACCGGGCGCCTTGTAAAAGGAGAAAATATGTAATAAGTAGTTTGTTTACTAGTGTTGTTACTTGCTTTTTATGTATTCCTACCGAAACGCAATCTTGATTGTTACTTGAAAAAAAAAAGACAACTATGGCAGACTTAAATAACTTGTGTTTTCTTTGACACACATCGTGAAACACGTATGTAGATTTATTTTTAACTTAAAAATGAATAAATATCAATAATTTAAACTAAAAATGTACGTTAACTCAAGGTTTAAGGTTTAAAGTTCGTGATAAGACCAAGATTGTATTCTGAAAGTAAGTGATTTGATTATGGAATAATGCAAGTTTTTTAGGATTGTTCACATTTTTTCGTTTACTACTGACGCACGAAATACTTTTACAGAGCGCCATCGCCATCGGATATACACGGTGCTCGCGAGCATTGCGAAAGATTTCAACTATGCGTTTTAGACATCAAAATAAACAAAAAATATTATGAGACTTAATGTCAAATTCCACAAAAAAAAAAAGGATTTTTTTAATACTTTTTGAATACCTTTTAACATTTCCAATACTTTTATCATAACAACAACTTGTTAAAATTATTTTTTTAAATAATTTTTTTTAGGGACAGGTTTTTCGTCAAGTCTATTCTTATTTTTTGATTATCAGGCAAAAGGTGTGGTAATATTAGAACACATTGTGGTAGCATTGTAATCAAAAAGAAGTTTTATGACGAGTTGCGTCGAAAAACTTATTTCGAAAAAAGGTTAATTATCTTTGGAACCAAGCCGAATCCAGGAAATTATATATAATATTAAAATAATACTCTAAATATGCTCAGGAATTCAGCATTAAATTCTTTTGGAATGCTCACGAGCACCGTGTATAGTAGCGACCCGAGCGTTCAAATATATCTGACCACGCTTTTATTGCCATAACGATAGAGACGTGTTCAGATATTTTTGAGCGCCCCTGACGCTACGATATATCTGATGGCGACTGTAAGGTAAATGTTATATCGAGAGCGTGTGCAGCCTTGGTCTCAGATTCAGGTCATTCGCTCAATCGCCTAGTGCTGATACTGTCGACTCATGCAGTACTCGCAACAGATAACAGCCAATTTGACAGGGGTACCATCGCGAATATTGATAGTAACAAATGACTATCTCTAATTCCTATGGAATGACAGAGATAGTGCCCTGTCAAATTGGATGTTATCTAGCTAGCACTGCATGAGTCGACAGTATCGGTACTAGGCGATTGAGCATATTATCCGAATCTGAGACTAAGGCTGCGTACGCTCTCGATGTCTCGATTCCAAATATTCTGCCTCGAATTCCAGATATAAAAAATACCATGGATATTTGATGACATACATTAGACATGCTATGTTGCGAGGATTGGTGTTTTTTTATTAATTGCTGAGTGGTGGATATATAACGCATCCACATAGAAAGCCTAGGAACGGCACCCTTTAATATTTTAAACCGCGGGCACCAAAGTCGTCAGTTGACAAATACAAAATTAATATGCTTACATTGACTTTGCAATAAATAACGCAGATATTATTGCTGTAGCGACATATTTATGGTAAGGTAAGGATAATTATATACCGATGTTGTATGTAGTACGTTGTATCTTCTTTCAGTTGAAACATTTAGTAGGCCAATTTGTAGTTAATAGCGACAGCATCGTCGCAAAGTCTACCAATTCTTAACTAACGCTAAAAATAAACAACGTATTCGAACGAAGGATTGACTTAAGGCGTAGTATTGTTTAACATCGTCTTGCCTGCGAGCTGCGGCGGAGAGTGATAAAATATCACGATTTACTCGACATAGTCTGTGGCCCTACCGCGTACATCTGCAAATTTCGGAGTTTTCTCTGTCACTCTAATTACGCCTTCGTTGGAGCGACAGAGACAAATCCCCGAAATTTACGAACTTGTTCGCGGTAGCAGGCCTGATTCTAGCCCTGGAGATGCACACTTCAGCAATGGGATGGGACACTTTTGCGAGTTCAATTTAGAGGTGACAGTGCATGTTCAGAATTCTAAATTAATGCACAGTACCGTGGGTTGGCAAGTAACTTACGTATTGGAGCGAGAGTTATGGACTTCTACGTAGCGATTAAACCTTCGTGTGCCGAAACGTGGATCGGTATACGAGAAAACAATTAAATAAAAATTGCGGCACACGAAAGGTTAAACTAAACATATGCCTTAACCTAGCCCTTGACGGCCCCCGACCCCGCGGCAGACCAACGAAGCGATGGCTAGATGTCGTGAAGGCTGACATGGGTGTGAATGGGCTTACAGTAGAAGATGCCCAGGATCGCGCAAAGTGGAGGAAATGTAGCAGGAAAGCGGACCCTGGCAAAGGCCGGGGTAACGCTAGGTAGAAGAAGAAGACAAGAGGTTAAACTAAACATTGATGTTACTTGCCAACTTAGGGTACTACAGCTACTGGCCACCGCGATCTTTGAAATTTGTACATTACCAGGATCACATCTATCTCTTCGACGTAATAGGTGGGTCATAAGAGTGACAGATACAAATTCTCGAAATTCACGAATTTCGAAGTTCGCGGTAGGGCCGCTGGAAGCTTAAAAAATTAAAGAATAAAAAAATACTCACAAACGTCAAAATCTTAACTATAGGCGTATAATAATCCACGTTGAACACATCTTCCTCCTGCCTCGAGAACCGGTGCACTGTGGTACCCAGGTCCCCAAACGTTAACACTATCAGCAAACTGGTGATGATCAGCTTGCTTATATTCAGAATGTTCCACGGTATGTTCCTCTCTTTGCTGCTGAGGATGTAGTAGGTGTCGAGGAACGCGGCGAGCCACAGGAATATGCATGGTACCCAGATAAGGACCGTCTTCTCGAAGCAGTCTGTTAGCTCTGGGTTGTCGGTGTACCATGTTCGGTTGCTATCCTGGAAGAGAAAGTGTGGTTATTTGGTGGTATTATTGAGTTTTTCTGGGTTCTAATATCCAGTGTTGGCATGCGCGGATTGCGCGGCACTTGCCTTGTCCTTGACATAGGATCTAGGTGTGATTCCGGTATATTGGTATATATAATATCTAAACTTCGAAAGAAAATGCCCTCCCTGCGGCCCTACCGCGAAAAACGAAATTCGTAAATTTCGAGGATTTGTATCTCTCTCACTCTAATGACGCCTTCGTTTGAGTGACAGAGAAAAATCCTCGAAATTTACGAATTTCGATTTTCGCGGTAGTAGGCCTGAACGAAATCCTGGATCCGCGCCTGAGAGATGGGCGACAAGTAATCTGAATATTTCTGTAAATTACATTTGTATGTTACATACAAAAGTAATCAGAAGGAGTAGTCGTATAACTTTGTCCAACTTGCTAATAACGTCGGTTAACAGCCAAAATTCAGTAACAAACTAAAACACTTGAATTAAAGTTCGTATATCAGTTCTGAATCAGTACTATCATACGAGGTTGTTAAGAGTGGCAGTGTTTAGTGAGGGAGTTTTGCTTGTGAACTGACGATATGAGGAAATGAATGAATAATGACAGTCACCCTTTATCGTTTATTGGTATCTGTCACTTTCTAAGGTAGGTTACACTTAACAAAGGCCTTTTTAAGTTTCAAACGCTCGAGATCAGTGACCAATAGGTAAATGAATTTTTAGCCCCTTAGGGCGCTTGTGCACTACACTGACTTTTACCGTCCGGTAGTCCGGTTTTTTACGGTCCGATATGCCACGCCATTAAATGTATATAGTAGCTTGTGCACTATACGTAATTTTACCGTCCGACATTTCACTTTTCCCCATTCCGGACAGTATTTTTCCGATCCGAGATGACAGCTATGAAAAACGTGTTAATGCTTGTGCACTGCGTCCGGAATTGCAGTGACTTTTATGACTGTCGACTGACTTTTCATGCTACTATGCCGCACCTTCGAGTAAAAAGACGGACAAGTGCACAAGCCAATCATCCGTTTTTTTCATGCTACTATGCCGCACCTCCGAGTAAAAAGACGGACAAGTGCACAAGAAAATCATGCGTTTTTTCCATGCCATATCGGACGATGAAAACTCGGTCTGCCGGACAGTAAAATTCATTGTGGTGCACAATCGCCCTTATTCATAAAGGTCTCCTAACTTAGCAAGCCGATAAGTATTGTTTGTCCTTTTCGATCTTATCAATATGTCCAATGTCCATCATAGTGGGGCAAAAAGTAATCCGATTACTCTTTCTGATAACTTTTGTATGTGTACTTTGAAATCTAGATCAAATCGAGATCTAGATTACAAAGTACACAAACGTAATTTACATAAGTGATCGTGATCATATTTGGTACTATTTGTCCAACTCTGATGTCCATGCATCCATGGACCGACGTGGCCCAATCAGTGGGATTCGTAGAAGAAGACAAAAAAATGTAAAAAAATATGGCTGACTTCCAATAGCATCAGTTCTCTTTGACACATATCGTGAAACACGTTCGTAGATTTATTTTTACGTTAAATACCACTAAATAACAATAATTTTAACTAAAACATGATTGAACTCAAAGTTAAGGTTCTAAATTGTGTCGGCAATTTAATAAGATCAAGATTGTGTTCTGAAAGTGCGACCCACCTAGATTTTTTGACAATGCAGAAAGCGACCAAACTGAATACGTTAAAGACAGAAGTACAATTTTTTTGTTTTCGTTTCGTACGCACGGTACCTAATACCTGTACATATGTGAATAGTGTCCGAAAGATACGTTTGCCTAGAAACCTTATGTTGCTGTCTCAAGTGACAGATTAGGATTAGGTACTTGGCAATAGGAATGGAAATCCAGTTAAGGGTGGCAGGAGAACATTTCGTAACAAGGAAAAGTAATGTATTTTTAATTATACCTAAGCAATAGAAAGAAATTGCTAAACTGCATACATTTTCATTTGTCACGCTGCGCAGGTGAATAGTTAAACAATTTGTAAGTTTATTATGCCATGACGATGACGTCTGTGACATTTTCCGACACTCATTCGGCCTGTCGGTCGACCAGTCAATTTCCGGCAATTTTCAAATCGATTAGCATCATCCATTCAATCAACGTATGTGAATAGGCAGATTAAAAAGGTACACTTAACAGTAGGTGCACTGAATATTTCTAACAAATTATCGAATGTGTTTCCGAAACGCAAGGATCAAAACAGTCAACATAAAGGTGCATTTAGACCAAACGAGCATTCGCTCATTCTATCGCCCACTCTACGAAATTTGTTCGTTTACTCAAAACGTGATTCGTCGAAATTCGTTGATTTCGTAAAGTGGGGGATAGAATGAGCGAATGCTCGTTTGGTCTAAATGCACCTTAATGTTGGAGCCTGCTAATTTTGGAACGGACATAGTGCGAAACCGCTCTTGTGTACGTCAAGTTGTGTATATGATAAACAAAAAAAGCGCGAGTAATAACGTCTCTGCACGAACTTGTTTTCTTATAATTCCTGCATAGATAGCGTTAATATTAAAGATAAAATTTGAACTCAAGTACGAATGCAGTCAGTAGAACCTGATCAGCCTATCTATTTAGAAAACATTTTCTCTCGACTTCGACTCTGACCTCGTCCCTAGTATTTCCAGTCGGTTTGCGGACGATAGCATGTTGGAATGAAATCAATGTATAATAGTAAACTTTCTAGTGTAGGCGATATCTTAATTAAATTCTTGATTTCGTAGAAATATTATGGAGTAAAAATCATTGTTTTAATAATGAATAAATCATGGTAAAACTTTACATGAATCGACACAGTAAGCTTAAGTAAGATTTGTGTTATGGTTATCAAACGACAAAATTGGTACACAATATAATATAAATAGTTATAATTATATAGAAAACGACCATGACCAAGGAACAAATCGTCGGCTGACAACCAAAACTCACTATAAAAACTGTCACTACTCTTAGCAACCTCTTATGTCAGTATTGAATCAGAACTTAGATACGATCTCTATTTCAAGTAGGTATTTGTTACTTAGTGAGTTTTGGTTGTCATTGTCAACAATGTCAACCGATGAAATATTCGTGAGAAACATGAACATGAATGCATTCGCCAGGATTCGAACTCTGAACCTCCAGGTTCGTTGGCAGATTCACAAAATGTACCACTATTGAGGTACTCTGTAACTTCTTAAGTGCAAGTGCCATGCAATCGGTCATTAAAACAGTGGCGCACAAAGTTGGTTCACGGTTCGTAACTAGGGTTGCCAGTAGCCGTACCATGAGCTGCCGTGGCGTTATAAACGCGTGTTTACTTTCTATCCGGCCAATACGGCCGCACGGGCGAGCGGGATGGATAGAAAGTAAAAGCGCGTTACTAACGTAGCGGGAGCTCATGGTAGGGCTACAGCGGCCCTACCGCGAAAAACGAAATTCGTAAATTTCGAGGATTTGTCTCTCTCACTCTAATGACGCCTTCGTTGGAGTGACAGAGAAAAATCCTCGAAAGGGTTTAGCAGCCTTACCGAACAAGAGGTGCCTTTCCCCACGGATGAAGTCAATATTTTAGGTGGTGTACTAGCAGGACCTAAGAATACTCCATGCTTAATATCAGCTCTAGATCTTCTTTTGTTTCAGAGTTATTCAAGATAATGTAAAATATACAGGGTGTCGTTGAAAGTGGCATATTTCGTAAACTGTTCAAGTTAGATCAACCAAACAAAATTGTGTTTGATAACAATAAAATAAACTACAAAATTCATATTTTTAACCTGCATCTTGTCCTTATTTTTCATAATAAAAAAAGGTTTCTTGTTTTTTTTTCCATATTTTTTTTTATTCACGCGGAGGTACACCTACAAAAAAAATATGCATACATAGCCACTAATGTCCACTGTATACATAAATAAAAATATTTCCGTAAATCATCGTGCGTCATGCCAAAAAAAAATTATTTTTAGAAGTAGTCGTTACTGGCATACAAATAAAGTACCAGTGCAGTGTGAACATAAGTTAGTGTGTAGGTATACAATCTCTCGACACTTACCGCACAAAATATCATTGACGTAAATTGACTTATTAGTGCATTTGCTATATAAATCAGCCTCTTGTCAAGTTTGTATGCATTTTTTCTTTCCACATATATTTTTTTACGTTTTTTCACAAGACTTACACTTAATTTTTTCCATTTTCCAACAGAAAATGCAACAAATCAAATGTCGAAAACAATACTATGTGTCAAATGTTTATCTCTCTTTTATAAAGCAAATGTATTAATAAGGCCTTCGTCCAGAAATGGACATCCAATAGTAATTAAATATAGTATTTAGTCACTAAAATAATTATGTTAAAGAATGGAATGATTTAATTTAATTAATTGAAGTGTTGCAAACAGTGCTATAATTTTAATATTATTAATAATTTATTTAATTAATCTATGTAAATATGCATGTATACAAATTTGATGTAACTTCTATTGGAAATAAATGGCTTGATTGATTGATTAATAAGTCAATTTACGTCAATGATATTTTGTGCGGTAAGTGTCGAGAGATTGTACACCTACACACTAACTTATGTTCACACTGCACTGGTACTTTATTTGTATGCCAGTAACGACTACTTCTGAAAAAAAATTTTTTTTGGCATGACGCACGATGATTTACGGAAATATTTTTATTTGTATATACAGTGGACATTAGTGGCTATGTATGCATATTTTTTTTGTAGGTGTACCTCCGCGTGAAATAAAAAAAAATATGGAAAAAAAAACAAGAAACTTTTTTTTATTATGAAAAATAAGGACAAGATGCAGGTTAAAAATATGCATTTTGTAGTTTATTTTATTGTTATCAAACACAATTTTGTTTGGTTGATCTAACTTGAACAGTTTACGAAATATGCCACTTTCAACGACACCCTGTATATTTTACATTATCTTGAATAACTCTGAAACAAAAGAAGATCTAGAGCTGATATTAAGCATGGAGTATTCTTAGGTCCTGCTAGTACACCACCTAAAATATTGACCTCATCCGTGGGGAAAGGCACCTCTTGTTCGGTAAGGCTGCTAAACCCTTTACGAACTTCGATTTTCGCGGTAGTAGGCCAGGTCGCCAAACCTAATAGCAGGACAGACCTTCCAGAAAATTGGGTAGAAAAGCTAGACACGGACACACAAACAATAAGCTTACCCTATTTTATCCGATAATTTGTCCCTGTTTTATTTTGTTTATAGGCAGCGAGTGAAGATATAGCTATATTACGCCTAAATAAATAACGCTTTTGTGAAATGGATCTTCTATACCTAGAACTTACTATTTATATTATGTATTTATTTATTACAAATACTTGTTCCTTGGTCGTGGCTGTTTAATGTATTTAAGTACCTATATGTATCTATCTATTATATATATCGTCGATTAATACCCACATCACAAACCTTAATTGAGGTTACCGTGGGACTAGGTCGATTTGTGTAAGATGTCCCAAGATATTTATTTATTTATATTGTTCTGTGCTCATGGTAAGACCATTCCGCGGCTCTAAAAATCCGACTCAAATACCCAGTTGCCATTTAACTATTAAAATACCACGATAACAGGTTTTGCCTATTCATGGGTGTGATGACATCAGACGAAAGGTCAAGGAGACTGGTCACGGCGGTCAGAGTTTACTTGTGTATTTAAAATATAAATATAATATTATGTAACATTTGTATTGACCATGTACGTGTGTCATTGACTTTGTAACATTCACTTTAAAACACTTTCTAAATTGCTTGTACATACTATCGTCTGCACATGAAGGTATGGTCTAAACACTTATGTAAAATACCATGGTTTCATTAAATAAATGATAATGGTAATTTAAATAAAAGTAAACGGACTATTTGATTTTTTTCGGGTAGTTCTAACATTTACGTGACACTTATGTAATTTATTGGTTCATCCAACAAAATACAAAACCACATGAGTCTTACAATAAACAACTTATTTGTAACCTACATACTTTATTTGTCGTGCTTAAGGAGACATTTGAGGTTGTATCTAAATTCTAATATACCGTCGGTTGACAAGAAAAACTCACTAAGTAACAAATACCTACTTGAAATAAAGCTCGTATCTCAGTTCTGACTTAATACTGACATAAGAGGTTGCTAAGAGTAGTGAGAGTGACAGTTTTTATAGTGAGTTTTGCTTGTCAGCCGACAATATAAACAAATTAGGTACTAATCATTTTAGGTCTTATAGTACTCGTTCCTACGAGTGTCGAGTAGAACTAGATTTATATTAAAAGACGTATACATAAGTATCTCTTACTTTGTGCAAATGATTAACGAAACATCTTTATTGCATAAAAACACACATAGAGGATACCCACCCTAATAGGTAACTACATCACCATCCACCACCATCATCAGCCTATGATAGTCCACTGCTGGACGTAGGCCTCTCCTATTAACAATGCTACATATCTGGTAACTACATATCCTAATAATATTTTATTTAATACATAATCTTTGATTATCTTCGGAAACCTCTTTTGACTGTTATCATACGAGTCAATCGCCACTTCAAGTAGATATAAAAATGACAGTGTCATGCTATTTATTTTTGTGTCTGATTTATGGATTAACATTTAACAGATAAAGGGACAATGATAAAAAATGTGCCGAAAAATTTTATATGAATGTGTGGGCACAGAATATGTATTTTTCGGCTAGAAAAGCCTTAAATCAAGAATTAAAATTCTCATACAAATTGTATGAAAATTAAAATGTTATTATTTCCAAAATAAATGGACAAAAATTACCATTCGCACCGTTTATGTTAGTCTGTAATCAGATTTTCACGTTTCGTATTTTATTTACCCCAGAACATCAGTTAACTTACTGTAGATAAAGCAGTCACACATAGATTATATGATTAATATATTGAATGAGGACAGCAGTAAATCTGACCTCATATTGACAATTTACCCAAACATTCAGTAGTAGTATTAGCCACATTTTTAGGCGCATTTTTACCATTTTCCCTTTATTTGTCAATCCATGAATCAGACACAAAAATAAATAGCATGACACTGTTGTTTCGTTATCTATGTGAAGTGGCCATCTACTCATATATTATCAGAACCGTCAAAGACGTTTCAGAAGATAATCAAAGAGAATTTAATCTGATTATTGTTAACTATCCCATTAACAAGGTATTTTTACGCATTGGTTTATTAGATGTCATTTGTCAGCCTCCGTAGCCTAGTTGGTAGTGACCCTGCTGGGTTCGAATCACGGCGAGGCCATTATTTGTGTATTTATTGATCATAAATATTTGTTCCTTGGTCATGGCTGTCTATAGTGTCTATGTATTTAAGTATCTATGAGTATCTATTTTTTATATCATCGTTTGGTACCCACACCAGAAGCCATAATTGAGTTTACCGTGGGACTAGGTTGATTTGTGTAAGATGTCCCAAGATATATGTAAATATTGTATTGGTCAGCTCAGTATTTTTCTTCAGTATATGAAATTCAATAATATAAAATGGACTATGGTTATTCCAATACAGAGTGGGTTAAGACCACCCCTTCCCGGCCTGATAGAAAATTAGCTTGGTTTGCAAACTGCTCCAGGGGCCATTGCATAACAATTTACAACACCATGATGAGCAGAAGCAATTAATTTGCCCTCTTACTAGATATGGTGTAACAGGCAAACAACCTACTACCCGCAGCTACCATAGCCTATGGACAACTACAACTCCATATATGTTACATACAAGATGCTGACCTTTTCAAATTAAGAAGGATTCACTGTTATGTTGGTAAAAGGGAAAGACAGAAATTAACAATACTTATCAGCTTTTTGTTTACAACAAACTAATCCCCATGAACAGATCTGAGATTAATTAGAATTTGTAATTAGGTAGTAGGTAAACAATTACTTAGTCTATTGGGTCATGCTCTACATTTATGAACATATAATATTCAAGATAGAGTAGTTACTCATTACAGTTTGATCAAATTTCAACATAATTTAATATTTATGGGTCAATCACCTTTTCTGTTTTGTCACATCACCTGGTGGTACAAGTTGCACAGTTTACCAGAAGAAATTATCCAGCACACTCTTACTAATTTATTTATTGCAATTTTTATAATTTCATGACATTGAACATATTTAATATTGACAATCATAATATAAATTTGTATAAATTAGACTATGATAATCTATAATGTAATTTAATATTATGAAATAAATAAATCTAAATCTAACATGATTAGGGGGTGTCCCAATATTAATATTAAAAAAAAATGTAATGCTATTAAACTATTGATTTTAAGGATTACCATGGAGAATGTAACCATAGTAATGGGTGACAAGAAAAAAGTGATTAACCATTGTATGGAATATCAGTATTTCTTTCATTCTTGGCAATTGGACTGATCTAATAATGAACATCATATTCAACTTTATTGACTTGAGTGACAACTTGTAAAAGTCTGCCCTGTATAGATTTATTACATTTGTTGCTAAGTGAACTACCCTCGATGGAATACCTACGTTTTTTACTGGTTTAATATTACAATGAGCTATTCCATTGGATTAATTAATTATTAGGTATTGCAAGTATGTATTTAAAAAAATAGTTTAAAAGTACCTACATAAACATTCTGTAACTATTTATATTCAAAAAATTATCTTCTGAGCACAGAATAGGAATTTAAATATGCATTGTACATTTGTGCAAATATTTGTATTTCGCTCAGGTGAGCATTGCAACAATTGTTCTATATACAATAATGTTAAGTAAATGTTTAATTTGGCTTGTTCACGGTCCTTAACTTGGTATCAGTAGGTGAATACTCTGACAGGAAATTGAAAACTACACTATTACAAAAATAAATACTTACCCAAAACTTGGAACCGCAGAATCTGTCAAGCGAAGACTCGAAAGACATTGTCACTTATTACGTGAGCGTGGAACCAGTTATCACCCATAGATTTGCAGCGAGAAATCTAACGGCCGTACATATAAAACTTATCAGAAAATTACTCTCGCACTGAATGTTTAACTTTTTTTACACTTAACACATGTGATAACTGCCAAAACGGCGACCGTTATTTATCAACTATGAGCTGCACAACACAATGGCGGATGATATATACTTTTTGTGTTTTAAATTTTAAAAGAATGTTGAAGGTGTTGTGTGGACGATTACACCATTGTACAGCGTAGCGCCCACGATAATTATACAGCGCGACGGCGACGAGCGACGGGACGGGACAACACGACTCACGCAGCGTGACAGGAGGAAGAGCTAGATATAAAAAAAATAGAAATAGTGTTGCAATGTTTAACTCAAGGGATACCACATTTCACCAAATTTTTCATTTAATAATTAATAGGCCTTATTACACGATCGAGTCCAACCGCGAAACGGTAACCGCCAACCGTCTGGGTTGTGTTTTCTAGCCAATACGTGCGTGTTAGAGAGGCAAACAGCGAAATTGTAAAATGTAACTTTATAAAACGCGACTCTGGCATTCACATTCGTTCCACAAGATCGATGGCTTTGATATCAACCCAATCAAGAACGCGATAGCTGGACGTTGGAACCGATCATGAGAAGGCTTATCTTGACAAGTTTATTTTATTCATATTTAAAATGAATACATAGCTTTAAAAATACTGAACAAACTGAAATCTTAATTATTACTTTTTCATTAATAATATGACGATGATGTTGGCTAACCTGGTGATTGACAATTGACAACCTAATACTAGACCCAGACCACAGACAACCTTACTTACTAGTTTATTTTCTTATCTATGTAATGTAATGCCACTATGTCAATGGCGGATAGCGGTGCCATTGCCGCTTATATTCTTTATTGAAGAGTGAAGTACTTTCGGTTTTGACTTTTCAGCGCAATTAGATACAACGGTTGTTTCAGCGCTAGATAATCTAAGTGACATCATTTGAACTGTAATCATCTTAACATTTTTAATGGTAATTTTGATGTGCATCGTTCTTGACACAAGCTGAGGAATATTGCCGTCATCAACAGAGTTTTACCATGGCTGAGTATCTGGCTGCTATCTTTGGTACAGAAAAAGACAAGTAAGTTGAATTATATATTATTGAGTCAAGTAGCCATTTCGGTGTAGACGGTGACTTAGAGAAGATTTCATTGGATACGTAAAGAGGTTATGATCAAACTAAATTTTGTTATTATTACAAAAAGCAAAGGGTTGACCCTCATAATCATATCAAAGAGAGTACTTTGTAATTATTTATAAGTCATGATTGCAAATAACTAAACAAATAAACATTGCTTGATAACTTTTCATTGGTTTGGCTTTGTTACATTTCAGACTTTCAACTTTGAAAGGAATGTAGCAGAGTGGATTCAATTTGCTACCGTAACTTTCCTCTCATTATCCTCGAAATACTTTTTATTTTATTTATACAACCTCAGCTTTTATTTGATGTTGATTGTATATTTATTTATTTATTTATATCAGCCTGGTTTAGTGTCCCACTGCTGGGCAAAGGCCTCCCCTCTTTTCCTCCATTCGGCCCGGTCGTCACATTTCTCCCGCCAATTCGGATAAAACGCGTCCAGGTCGTCCCGCCATCTCCTTCTCGGTCTGCCAATGCCCCGGCCAGCACCATCGAAGGTTTCCCGTGGGTCCCAGTCTGAAACCATTTTGGCCCACCTTGCCGGGTGCATACGGCAAACATGCCCAGCCCAGTCCCACTTAAGCTTAGCGGTCTTGACACCTACATCTACAATTCCGGTTCTGGAGCGCAGTTCCGTGTTTCTGATTCGATCAGTTCTACGAACACCAAGTATGCTGCGCTCCATCGCCCTCTGGCAAACCTTGTAAACCATGATTGTATATTAAATAAAAGAAATAAAACCTTATTTAACTTAAAATTTTTGTTTTTCAGGGTCAACTGCTCCTTTTATTTCAAAATTGGGGCATGTCGTCACGGAGACAGATGTTCTCGGATTCACAATAAACCAACTTTCTCTCAGACAGTGCTGCTTCAGAATCTTTATGTCAATCCTCAAAACTCTGCAAAGTCGGCCGATGGCAGCCATTGTAAGTAGATAGCTCGGAAATAAGTGTACAGTAAGCAACTAAGCAAAGCTTGAATTATAGTTGATACATTCACTATCAAGCTATTATTAACAGTTCTGAATCCTACCAACCAAATTTTGTGAAATTGGTTTTTGCTTTATATGTAATAAAAGCAAATACTAAACATTACCATACTACATCCCTACCATCACTGGGCCAACAAATGGATTTGGTATTATTTACATTACTTTAAAAAAATCTTGATTCAAAGATTCAAAGATTCAAAGATTTTTATTTGCTTCGAACACAGTAAAATGTGATAACAAAATATACATAAGGTCCAGTGCGTTCAACCATAAATTAGGCATGCAAATAGTGGAGAGCATTGGCGAAATTAAATTATAATACATTATTATCATTACAATATTAAATAAAAAATAGTAAAGTAACACGGATCATAATAAATATAAGAAAATGTCAGAAAAATAAACTCAATAAATAACAATAACAAACCACTCAATGTCAGTCACACGTGCAATCTAAGTATTGCTTAACATTATAAAAGCATTTCTCTAAAAGCCATGTAGTCAATTTATTCTTAAAACTATTTCCATTAAGTAATTTTATGTCAGCAGGTAATCTATTATATATTACAATACACATATTATACACATTCTTCCCATATATCATCTTATAAACACGTGGTTTGTACAGTAGAGTCATTATGTTCTGTCTTGTCGGTCTGTTCATTACATCACCTCGTGTCTTAAATAAGAATTGGTGAGACTTAACAAACATACATATGTCTCTTACATACAGACATGCTAAAGGGAGAATGTGCATTTTTTTAAATAAAGGGACACAGGAATCATCGTACTTTGCGTTAGATAGGATAGGGACACACTTTTTTTGAATTCTAAACACTCTTTCAACATCAACGGAGTTACCCCACATCATTAGGCCATAGCCAAGGACCGAAGACACGTAACCATGGTAAGACATCAGCGCTGCTTCCGCCGACACAGTGTCTCTGAGTCTACGAAGAGCAAACACAAATCTATTAAGCTTACTACAGATGTGCTCAATGTGGGTTTTCCAATGCAGGTGCTTATCCAAGACGAAACCAAGAAACTTTAAAGATTCAACTTCATCGACGTTTTCACCATTGTACTGAATTGTAACTGGAATAATATTTGAATTGTAAGAACTAATTTGCATATATTTGGTTTTATTGATATTAATTTTTAAATCATTAATGTCCATCCAATTAATAATCTCATTTAAAGAATTATTTATGTCTTGATTAAAAGTTAACCTATCATTTGATTTCACCATTATAGTCGTATCATCTGCAAACATTATAACCTTATTATGGGTCGCATTTGGCAGGTCGTTAATATAGACAATAAAAAGCAATGGGCCCAAAATGCTACCCTGTGGGACACCGGTATGATTTACTCTGTATTGAGATCTAAAAACTTGTTTCAGAGTAGTTTTATTAGCTTTAGTAAATCTACTGATCTCTGTACATTGCATTCTGTTTGCTAAATAGCTTGTAATCCAGTCGAGAGCTCTGCCTCTGACGCCGTATCTTTCAAGCTTATTTAAAAGTTTCGAGTGATTTACGTAGTCAAAGGCCCTGGTCATGTCAAGGAAAAGCGAAGCAACTGGAGTTCCGTGATTGATGCTTTCAGTTACGTATTTTACGAATTCAAAACCGGCATGTGCAGTTGACCTCCTTTCACGGAAGCCAAACTGTTCTGCGCAAAGTACGTTAAATTTTTTCAAGAAGCTACTTAGTCGCGTGTGGAATGTCTTCTCAAAAATTTTTGATATTATAGGAATTAGCGCAATGGGCCTGTAATTGCCTGGGTCCTTGGCATTTCCCTTTTTAAATAAAGGTTTAATAACCGATAGCTTAAGCTCCCCAGGAAAAATTCCTTCCACAAATGACATGTTTATAACGTGAGCAAGCGGAACACATATATGCAAACTACATAGTTTTAGTATTTGTGTAGTTATATCGTCATAACCACTTGCCTTGCTATTATTTAAGGACATTATAATTTCATTAACTTCTTTGCTGGTAACGGGGATCAAAAACATTGTTGCGTGATTCACTGAAGTTTTCTTTTTGATTACCACAGCAGGCTTTGATGCATTCAATGATGGTTTATTAGAATTAGTAGAATCTATAAAATAATTATTTATAATGTTACAGATCTCGTCAGGATTTGAAAATAATTTGCCATTCGACTCTATTGAGCATATGTCTTTCCCGTGTGAACTATCTGATAAAGTCGTAGAAATGACATTCCATGTCGCAAGACATTTATTTTTACTGTTCTGTATGTATCTCGCGTTTCTATTTTTTCTTGCATTTAAGATACATTTTTTTAAAATATAATTATATTTTTTATATTGTTTTTTCTGGACCTGACGCTTTGCTTTCGACTTTTTCAGGTTAAAATAGAGAGTTCTCTTAGTCCTACACGATTTTTTTAAACCTCTTGTTATCCAATTATTTGTTAATGGTTTATTATTAACTTTTACTCTTATAGTCGGGAAACATAGGTTATAAAATAAACAAAATAGCTCATAAAAATGTTGGAATGCATCTGTTGCATTAGCGCAATCAAAAACGTCCGAAAATGAAAGCGAAGATATACAATCGCAAAATTTCCGAACGTTATCGCTATTATAGTCTCGCTTGTACTCGTACCAGGTAGACACCACTTTTTTACGTTTCATCATAATTAAGGGGGCCTGGCCCCCTGTCGTTGCAGCATCCTCCATTCGGCCCTATTTTGGGCTTTCGTCTTGACATCTTGGTACGAATGGCTACAGCACCATTCCTTCAATTGAGCCATGTATGGTATTCTAGGCCTTCCTCTGCCTCTGGTTGCCTCTATTCTTCCCTCTAAGATGGTAATGTTTATCCCACTGTGCCGGAGTATGTGGCCTAAGCATTTAGCTCTGCGGTTTTCAATGACCGATATTATGTGTCTTTTTTCCTTTGCCATTATAAGCACTTCCTGGTTAGTACGCCTTTCTGTCCAACTAATCTTGAGCATTCTGCGCCAACACCACATCTCAAACGCTTCCAGTCGCTGGCGGTCTTCGGTTGTGATGTTCCAACTTTCGCATCCGTATAAGGCAATACTCCAAATATAAGTCATCATCATCATCATCATCATCATATCAGCCGAAAGACGTCCACTGCTGAACATAGGCCTCCCCCAAAGATTGCCACAATGACCGGTCCTGCGCCACCCGCATCCAGCGGACTCCTGCGACCTTCACCAGGTCATCGGTCCACCTTGTGGGGGGCCTACCCACGCTACGCCTTCCGGTACGTGGCCGCCACTCAAGAACCTTCCCGCCCCCACGGCCATCGGTTCTACGCGTAATGTGCCCCGCCCACTGCCACTTCAGTTTAGCGATTCGGAGAGCTATTTCGGTTACTTTGGTTCTGCTGCGGATGGTCTCATTTTTAATCCGATCACGCAGAGAGACTCCTAGCATAGCCCTCTCCATTGCCCTTTGGGTGACTTTGAGCCTTCTTATGAGACCCATTGTAAGCGGCCACGTTTCAGTACCGTATGTCATCACTGGCAACACACACTGATTAAAGACTTTCGTCTTCAAACACTGCGGAATATTGGACGAAAATATGTGTCGTAGCTTCCCGAACGCTGCCCAACCGAGTCGGATTCGACGATTGACCTCTTTCTCGAAGTTGGACCTACCTAACTGAATAGTTTGCCCTAGGTATATGTATTCGTCTACAACTTCGAGTGTAAAGTCTCCGATTATTACGGGAGTTGGTGCTACATGGGAATTCGACATGATTTTCGTCTTATCCATGTTCATCCTAAGACCAACTCGCTCGGAGGCTTTACTGAGGTCAACGAGCATAGTACTTAAGTCCTCCAAGGTCTCAGCCAAGACTACTATATCGTCAGCGAATCGAAGGTGAGTGAGGTACTCGCCGTTTATGTTGATACCCAGCCTTCTCCAGTCCAGAGTCTTAAAGACATCCTCCAGTGCAGCGGTAAACAGCTTAGGGGAGATGACATCTCCTTGCCTAACTCCCCGCTGCAGCAGAATTGGCTTCGAGCTCTGGTCTTGGAGTCGGACTGACATTGTGGCGCTCTCGTACAAACACTTCAACACCTCGATATAGCGGTAGTCGACTTGGCACCGTTGGAGAGACTGTAGTACTGCCCATGTTTCGATCGAATCGAAGGCTTTCTCGTAGTCCACAAACGCTAAACAGAGGGGCAGGTTATATTCTTCGGTCTTCTGTATAACCTGGCGAAGCGTATGGATGTGGTCTACGGTACTAAAGCCTCTTCGGAAACCGGCTTGTTCGGGAGGCTGGAAGTCATCAAGCCTGCGTGCAAGACGATTCGTAATGACTCTTGAAAACAGCTTATAGACATGGCTCAGAAGTGAGATGGGTCGGTAGTTCTTCAATAAAGCGTTGTCACCTTTTTTGAAGAACAGTACCACCACACCTCTGTTCCATGCCTTTGGCGTTCTCCCTTCCAGTAAGACGGAATTGAACAACTTCTGAAGGGCCGTAAGGATCGGTTTACCACCCGCCTTCAGAAGCTCAGCTGTAATTCCGTCCTCCTCAGGCGCCTTGTTATTTTTGAGCTGTTCAAGAGCCATTCTAATCTCGCACAGGCTGATGTCCGGGATGTCTTCTGTATAGTGTCGGGTCAGTCTAGCTCTGAGGTCTTCCGCTAGATCAACTTCGGGTCTGCTAGTTGACGTGTACAGCTGTCCATAAAAACCCTCTATCTCACTCAGCAGCTCAGATCTGGATGTGACGATTCTACCATCCTCAGTCTTTAATTTGGCGAGCTGGCTTTGCCCAACAGACAGATCCCTTGCAAAAACTTTAGAGCCCTTGTTCCGCTCGATGGCTTCTTCTATACACTTGGTACGGAATTGGCGCATATCGCGTTTGAGGGACTTAGAGATTTGTCTGTTGAGCTGCCGGTATGAAGTCGCATCAACTGAGGATTGTAGAACCAGTTCACTCCTTTTTTCCATTAGCTTCTGAGTGGAGTCGGAGAGCTTTCTGGTCTTATTTGTCCGCTGGGCCTTAAAAAACTTAGACCCAGCGCTATGGACAGCTTCCACAAGCCCGTCGTTGAATACGTCCACGTCATCGCCTAGGCAATCGAAACGGTTTTGGAGTTCCAGCTGAAAGCTCTCGGGGTTTTGGAGATGGAGTGCAGGACGGAGCGTAGACTTCATCAGTCGCGAGCGTTCTAGCTTAGGACATATATTCAACGTGCCTCTTACCAGGCGGTGATCGCTACCGGTTTTAACCGTACTGATCACAGAAACATCGTTGAATATATGTCTCTTCGTCGACATGATGAAGTCGATCTCGTTTTTAGTTGCACCGTCGGGACTCATCCAAGTCCATTTTCTGTGCTCGCGTTTCTTAAAGAAGGAGTTCATCATGTAGAGTCCCTCCTTCTCCAAGAAACCAGCCAGCAGATGGCCCCGGTGGTTCCGACGTCCAACCCCAAATTGCCCCACCCTCAGTTCGTCACCATCTCTCAATATAAGTACGTTTAAGTTTTTACGTTTAAGGGTTGTGAAAGTTACAGATTGGGCTGTCTCGTGATCAGACAGTCCAAGGTGGTGAATATTTACAACAACGTTTTTTATGTTGCTCGCAATTTGGTCTATGCTAGATCCCTGTCTTGTTTGTTGCAAGATATGCGGAGAGAAATTATAATTATGTAAAATGTCTTTGAGGTCTCTCGCTGCATGACTTTCTTTTAACATGTCGATGTTCCAATCTCCGCAGACAACAATTTTTTTCCGTTTAACATGAAATGCAAGGTAATCCAGAAGCATATCTAACTTATGAAGGAATAATCCGTAATGACTTTTTGTCTGATTTGGTATTCTATATATATTAATAATGATAAGTCCTAAGTCCACTAATTCGATACCGCAACATTCAAAGTAGAATTTACTTGTTCTTATTAACATTAACTCTATTTTATTCAGACACAGTTACAGGTAAGGATCTGTGCCTTATATCCTCCTGAGTCCTGGATAAAAAATGAGTACACTCGCATAAAAGCCGAGAATCCTTTATAACACTATCAGCGTAAAGTCCTGGGTAAAAATCGAGTATGCTCGCATAAAAACCGAGAGTCCTTTATAACACCATCAGTGTTGAGTCCTGAACTTTCTGTCGCTTATTTTAAGGTTTAAAATGAGTCTGTTAGATTTTTGTTGGAACTAAGTTGGTTATATACTCAAAGAGGTATACTTAAAGCATAATTAATTTTACAAATTATTTGGGCGTTATAAAGGCCTCTCGGCTTTTATGTCACTAAGATTATATAATAAATATGGCGAATATGTGTAATTTTGTATGAAATCAGGTGTATCTTTGAAAAATAAAATAAAACATAGGGCATTGTCAAAATGCTATAATTATAAAAAATAACAAAAATCGTATAACTGTTCTGTTATTAAGACATTAAAATCTTTCTTTTAAAATCTAATTCAATAAAGAACTGTTGTATTTAAATCAGTCTACTTCTCACATCACAATAGTGTCCTCATAAAGTAACTTTACTTAAGTATTTTAAAAACAATTTTAATAAACCTTTTGTAACATTATATAACTAATTAAGAATTTTAATCTACATATTTCAAGGAAAACTCATTTTGACCAAGTGTGAGAACTTAATGATGCTATGAAGAAAGTCCGAGAGGGCTTTACAAAGGTCTAATTAATTTAACACGTAATTGTAATTCAAACATCATATTTACAATAAAACTAGTAATTACATTATAATAAACTTGTAAAATACTCATCAAATAAATTAAAAGACAGACAAAAACAAACAGGTTCAAGCGAAATATTAAAATTGAACTCACCTCTACCTGCGCGATGTGAGATCTTGCCGGACTTTTGACGTCGCACTGAACGGAATATTCTTTTTCACTGGGCAATAGCCTTTGTGAAATAGAGATAGATATATTTCTCATTGGACGACAGGCATTGATTCTCAAATTCACGCCATTATCGCCTGATTTTAAACATTAAGGCCTTTATAACGGACAATCGGCGTTTATGAATAACTTTAGTTTTTAGCGCTCGGCCTTTACACATGTCATGATTTTGGCCGTTATAACGGACTCTGGGGCTTTATTTATAACTTTATTTTTTAGTGCTCGGTCTTTACACATAACATGATTTTGGCCTTTATAACGGACTCAGGGACTCAGGAGGATATGACAGACAAGTAATAATACAATTTTCATACTGATTTTGACTCCATAATTCATCTAATTCAACAATGATATTATATTTATGAACTATTCATCCCTGAAACGAGAAACTTTCTGGCACTTTTTTCCGGAGCATACAAATTCAGTTGTTTCCTCTGTTGGTTCTCTCTGGTGTTGATGAAATAAACATAGATAGATAGAACATGCACATTTATGGTGTAGATGGGGCCTTTAATACAGATTTATTCTTCTTCTTCTTCTACTTAAGAGCCTGGCTCTTGTTGGTGGAGTAAACACCATTCGTTGTCCTGCTAATGTTTTGAGCTCCTGATTTATTAATAAACTAATATTTTTCTTGTTCTGTTACAGTGGTTGTAGCAAATGTGTCCGATGAGGAAATGCAGGAGCACTACGACAACTTTTTTGAAGATGTTTTTGTAGAATGTGAAGACAAATATGGAGAGATTGAGGAAATGAATGTGTGTGACAATTTGGGTGATCATTTAGTCGGGAATGTTTATATTAAAGTGAGTATAATTATATTGTAAGAATTATTAAAAACTCATTATGGCAGCTGAGTCTTGTGCACATTTACGTGCTAGGGACTTCATTCAGGGGGGGAAATTGCCCTCTGATATGATAGTATTTTATACTTAACACAGCACCTACACAAGTACACATACCTAAGTTCACTATCATTGCCCCCCCCCCTGGATTCGCGCGTGAAATAAAAAACCTCTCAATGGAAAAAAACGAATAAAAAAAACCCTTATCACTGTCATTAATTTTATACATGGCATATATATTTAGGTTTTAATTCATCATGAACAACGCTTTATTCCAAAACAGTACGCAAATTGGAACTGCAAGTGTCTTGAGGTGCAGCGTTTTTCATGAGAAGCGTCAATATGCGAATAAGGTTCAAGTTTCTTCCAGTTGTAAATGCCACAGGCAAAGTAAGAAAGCAACATTAACAAGCATCTGTTACACAGTTCCGCCGTGAAGAAGACGCCGAGAAAGCCGTGAACGACCTGAACAACCGCTGGTTCGGCGGCCGGCCCGTGTACGCCGAGCTGTCGCCCGTCACGGACTTCCGCGAGGCGTGCTGCCGCCAGTACGAGATGGGGGAGTGCACCCGCTCCGGCTTCTGCAACTTCATGCACTTGAAGCCCATCTCGAGGGAACTTAGGAGGTGAGTCTGGGTGATACAAGGACAGAGGGTGTACGCGGAGCTGTCGCCCGTCACGGACTTCCGCGAGGCGTGCTGCCGCCAGTACGAGATGGGGGAGTGCACCCGCTCCGGCTTCTGCAACTTCATGCACTTGAAGCCTATCTCGAGGGAACTTAGGAGGTGAGTCTGGGTGATACAAGGACAGAGGGTGTACGCGGAGCTGTCGCCCGTCACGGACTTCCGCGAGGCGTGCTGCCGCCAGTACGAGATGGGGGAGTGCACCCGCTCCGGCTTCTGCAACTTCATGCACTTGAAGCCTATCTCGAGGGAACTTAGGAGGTGAGTCTGGGTGATACAAGGACAGAGGATGTACGCGGAGCTCTCGCCCGTCACGGACTTCCGCGAGGCGTGCTGCCGCCAGTACGAGATGGGGGAGTGCACTCGCTCCGGCTTCTGCAACTTTATGCACTTGAAGCCCATCTCGAGGGAACTTAGGAGGTGAGTCTGGGTGATACAAGGACAGAGGGTGTACGCGGAGCTGTCTCCCGTCACGGACTTCCGCGAGGCGTGCTGCCGCCAGTACGAGATGGGGGAGTGCACCCGCTCCGGCTTCTGCAACTTCATGCACTTGAAGCCTATCTCGAGGGAACTTAGGAGGTGAGTCTGGGTGATACAAGGACAGAGGGTGTACGCGGAGCTGTCGCCCGTCACGGACTTCCGCGAGGCGTGCTGCCGCCAGTACGAGATGGGGGAGTGCACCCGCTCCGGCTTCTGCAACTTCATGCACTTGAAGCCCATCTCGAGGGAACTTAGGAGGTGAGTCTGGGTGATACAAGGACAGAGGGTGTACGCGGAGCTGTCTCCCGTCACGGACTTCCGCGAGGCGTGCTGCCGCCAGTACGAGATGGGGGAGTGCACCCGCTCCGGCTTCTGCAACTTCATGCACTTGAAGCCCATCTCGAGGGAACTTAGGAGGTGAGTCTGGGTGATACAAGGACAGAGGGTGTACGCGGAGCTGTCTCCCGTCACGGACTTCCGCGAGGCGTGCTGCCGCCAGTACGAGATGGGGGAGTGCACCCGCTCCGGCTTCTGCAACTTTATGCACTTGAAGCCTATCTCGAGGGAACTTAGGAGGTGAGTTTGGGATACATAACACGGAGGAGAATTTGAACTGCTCGGATTAATTGTTATCACGCGATTGTTATCGTCTTGGATGGGGGACAAGTCACAACATCTTAGACTATATTATTATATTACTATACTGAGACTATTTGACATTGGTACGAAACTATGTTTACATTACGAAATATGTTTTAAGGCTCATATTCAATATCTACAAGGTGAAATTCGGGCATGTTTATTATCGTGTTCCGGTTACGAAAAAAGGCAGAAGAATTTTTTATCTCTAAAAAAATATATTGTTTTTCTATGGAGCTTCAGCTAATTTCAAAGACCTGCCCCATAGAAAAAATTTAAATGTTTTTCACGTGAAACAATTTTTATCTTTTTTACCTGATTGGAAAACGATACTGAAAAAGCCCTTAAACGGAAAACGACCATTAAAATTTCACCTTGTATATTCCAGAACAGAGGTGGCAACTTTGATAAATGATAAGGGTTGGCAATTTTGATGAATCATTTACTTATTAAGCAATAACTAGAGAATGCAAACCGGATTTGGAAAATATGGAAAAACCGGTTAATAACCGGTTGTGTTCACCTTAATCTTGTATAAATAAATACCGGTTTACATGCCTTAGCAGTAACCTTACTCAATGAGGGTTTTCTGAAATGACGTTCACGAGGGCGGCAGGACTGAGGCGTCAGGTCCAGAAATTTGTCAAATTTTCAGAGCGCCTATAGTTTCGTTTTAAATGTTTTGCACGAGTTAATAAAATTATACATATAAAAAAATACAAATACCTTCTAATAGTTTTTTTTGGAGCTAGATAATTATGTTTCTTAGCGGGACCTTACGGCTAAGTGGCGTTTTTGAGAAAACCCTCATTGCTTTGTTTTTTTTTAGAAGAAAATAAATTAATATCATAGACAAACGGTATACGCGTGACCTCGAGCTACCAGTAGGTGGTACCGCGTCTAATCGTTTGTGGTCGTCGCCGTTACATTCTAAAGGTGGATTTAGTGTCGCGAATATTTTTTTCTAATAGTTTCCTAGTCACCGATCAGTGCTTCATTTCATTATAGGCGAGTCAACACTTATAGGCGAGAGCTCTAAGCTTTTTTATATTATATTGCTTGTAAACAACACTATTTTTACCTGTCGTTGTGCTAACAAGAGTGGCTACGGACTACTGACTTCCAAAGGTACACGAAGAACACACAGAGGCACGCAAGTACACTTCACTAGCACTTTATATAATTTCATTTCAAACAGAGGCATTTTTGAATAACCGTTGTTAATTGTAAACAAAGGAAATAATTTAAAACAGTGGGCGTAACTAATGACGTCGAGTGAACCTCAACCCAGCTGATTGGATAACCTCGAATCTCGAATGTCAGATCTGTCACTCTTGATAGCCGACAATAGTGTTGCCGACCGTTAAAAACACACGGTACGTTCAGAAATCATAATTTATCATATACTGAAGTATCACTTTTCTACGAACCATATTTATTACTGAACCTTTTACTTTACTGAACTATTAAATCTACAAAGGACATGGCATCACCCTTGGCGTCAAATTTGAAACAGCTTACATGTATAAAATGCGACAAATTAATTACGGGTACTGAATATTTTAGATGTAAATTGTGCAAAAATTACTACAATTTATCCTGCGCAAAATACAGTACGCGCAAATTTCGCCTGATGACCAAAATGGAAAAGCAAGACTGGAGATGTCAAACCTGCGTAATATCTACAGCAAATAATAAAATTGGGGACAAAAGTGAACCTAAACCAGACATAGGGAAAAAAGGAAGTTGTGAAGTTTTTCACATTGAAGGACAGTCACAGAAGTTAAAGATAGGAACAGATCAGACATACGATGATGACATTATTGATAAGAATGATGAGGCAGATACATTGATAAAGACATCGTCAATAGAAAACTTGCCTAGCCAAAATTTAAATAATTCTATAGTGTTGGATTTAAGTTTACCTGTAATTTCAACTACTGAAAACCCAGAAATCATTGATCTACGAAATAAAATAGATAGTCTCACCCTCGAATTATCTAGCTCCCACGATGAAATCGCGAAATTGAACTTGGAGAATAATTACTTAAAAAAACAGATTCTAGACCACCAAAAATTACAAAGTGTCTACAATAAGCTCCTTCACGAAGAACCTTCTAGGTCTCCTAGGAAGAGCAATCCAACAAAATCGTCTGTAAGACAGTCGACGCCAAAAGAATCGTTTATACAACCCAGTTACTTAGAAACGAACGAGCTAAATAGCAAAATTAAGTCATTAAAAGAAGAAATCGTAGGTCTTAAAAGGAAAATTAAGGACCTGAAAATTAAACTTAGTAAGACAATAACAGAAAACATTAAAATTAAAAAACATATGGATAAGGACAAGGATGTTATTTTGCAACGCATACAAAGATCGACGATTGCGTTACAAAAAACTATTAAACGAATGGAAGAACAATTTAATGAAACACGATCCTCGGAAAGCTTCACCCCAAAAATACCTACCCCTACTCGACATACCCCGATTAGAAAAGTCGCCCTCGTATCCTCACCCGTACATGAGAATCGCAGCCAATTGGACAAGCCCAAACTACTATTGCTCTCAGATTTCCATGGAGCGGACCTGCTGCTTCCATTAGCCAAAATACGGAAAAATGACTATGACTTCATGGCTGACATAATACAAAATGGGACAACGGAACGCGTGCTACAACAAGTTCACGATAAGATTGCTGGTTTCAGGCTTTGTGACTGCTTAGTAATTATGTGTGGATCTAGTGACTACAACATTAATTCTGTTAACAATATTCTTAACAAACTAGTTGAAACTGTAAGACACACTGGTCATACCAATGTTATTATTTGCGATATCCCATACAGCGTTGATAGATTTTCTCAAAACTATAACAATTACATTACAACTTCAACGTAAACCTTCATAAAAGACTTAACCTTAATGTGTGGCTGATGCGTCAAAGTACGCATCTTGAAATCCATGATTACAAATCTAATGGTTACCATTTAAATTCACGTGGCAAACACAAACTAGCTCAGGGTATTAATAGTATTTTAAGGGACATAAATGAAAAGTTCTACAACGGATCAATTTTTTTAGGGAACTAAATATTTTAAGTAGAAAAGATAATTACAATTCCACTACTACTAAACAAATCAACCAAAACAATATAAGTACTGGAAAAGTTGAAACTGCAAACAATAGTTGTAAAAATCGTAACCTAAGCGTAATGCACCAAAATATAGCAGGTGCTTTAAATAAAATTGATTACATCGAGGCAACGCTACATGAACTACGTGAAAGTAATATCCATGTCAATATTATTTGTTTTAGTGAAACCTTTGTACAAAAAGGTTTTGAGAAATTCCTTGGGCTTCAGGGTTACAGGATAGCAGCTAACTACTCACGCGAGTCTGAAAAACGTGGCGGTACATGTATATTCCTTGAAAAAAATCTTCATTATGTAGACATACATTTTATATCCAAACTGTCGTCTAAGTATCATTTCGAATGTTGTGGTACGTACATACCTTCGTCCGAGTTGTTAGTAGTTTGCGTGTATAGAATACCCAGGGGAAATATTACTGTATTTATGGAAAAAATGGAGACAATGTTACAGTTCGTATTTACAAAATTCAAAAATAAAAAGATAGTGATATGCGGAGACTGGAACGTTGACTTTCTAAAGCAGAACAAACGTTCCAAGAAATTAATAAGCTTACTGAGGAACTACAATATACAAACGCATGTAACCTCGCCAACAAGAAAAAAGTCCTGCATTGATCAAATAGCCAGTAACATCAGAAATTATAGTGTAAGTATAAAGCTGCCTAAATTGGGACTATCAGACCATGAAACTGCACAAATTTTATCATTTAGAGCTAGAGTGCAATGCCCTACTAAATATTATATCCATTACAAAAGAGATTTTCACAAAGACAATATTTGTAAATTTAATGAATGTTTAGGCGCGCTTACTTTTTCAGAAATTTATGAGATGGAATCAGTTAATGAAGCATTTGAATGGTTCCATGAGACTTTTCTTTTATTTTACAATTTGTGCTTCCCTTTCTGTTTAGTAAAAGTTAAGACAAGGGGAAGAAACATAAAATGGTTAAGTAGAGGATTAAAAAAATCATGTACTGTTAAAAGACAGTTATATTTAAAGTACAAACAATCCGGAACAAACAAAAAAGTCAATAAAAAACGTTACTTGAAATACACCTGCCTCTTAAAAAAATGTATCTCCACCTCACAGCAAATGACTAGTAACAGATACATCAAAAACAGTAAAAACAAATGCAAAGCTACTTGGGACACCATCAATAGTAATATCGCTGAGATAGCAAAAGTAGAAAATATTAATAAAATAGTTTATGAAGATGAGGCGTTCTCTAGACCTGAAGAAATTTGTGATATTTTTAATAGGTTTTTTATAGATATAAGTTGTACAGAATCTGACGTAGACCTAAGTTCTTCGACCTGTACTTCTAATAATATTAATAGCATTTTCTTACTACCGACTGATTCTAATGAAGTGCTAAACATAATAAATAATCTGAACAACAGCAATGCAGTGGGATACGACTCCATTAGTACAAAAATGCTTAAATCCAGTGCATATATTATCTGCGAACCTTTAAGCTATTTAATAAATCTTTCTATGTCTGAAGGTACCTTTCCCAGAGCACTAAAAAAATCGGTCGTCAAACCGTTACATAAAAAAGGTGACCCTGAGGACATGAATAATTATAGGCCAATTACACTCATCCCTATTCTCAGCAAGGTATTTGAGAAGATTATGTATAAGAGGTTGGATAACTTTCTTACCAAACATAATATTCTCAATCCCGAACAGTTTGGATTTAGGAAACATAGTTCTTAAACACGTTACTGATTCCATTAATCATAAGAAACCTTCAGCCACAATTTTCCTTGATATGTCAAAAGCTTTTGACTTGGTGAACCACCAATTACTCTTACACAAAATGGCCAAATACGGTATTAGGGGTAATGCTTACGCTTGGTTCAAAAGCTATCTAGTAAACCGAACACAGTGCGTTAAAATAACTAATGTCGATGAAACCGAGAAGCAACCAATAAAGAATACCTACACTTCCTCCTACAGACTTAACACCAATGGAGTTCCCCAGGGGAGCATTCTGGGTCCGATTCTATTCCTGTTATATATTAACGATTTACCCAAGGTCACTACTGATAAATTTATACTGTTCGCTGATGATACAACATTAATAATTGAAGCAGACCATGTAGATAGTTTAAGAGAGAAAGTTAAGGTGTCATTAACTGAAATAAATAAATGGATGATAAATAATTGTCTAAAAATCAACGTAGGCAAAACCAAAATTCTACAATTTAGAACCCACAGAGCTAACAGAGCACCATTAAATGTTACTCTTAAGAATGATACCATCGATGAACCAGATACAACCACATTTTTAGGTTTACAAGTGGATGTACATTTAAATTGGAAATCACACATTAGCTATATATGTAAAAAGATAGATAGTTTTGTTTACGCACTTAAACGATTAAGACAAACTGTGTCGCAGGAAGCTGCGGTTACCGCCTATTACGGATACGTTCATTCGGTTCTCAGTTATGGACTTATTATCTGGGGCAATTCTGTCGATGTTGATGACATCTCTTTAGCTCAGAGGAAATGTATCCGAGCCATCTGTATAAAACCATACTGGGAAAGCTGTAAACCACTTTATCTATTGTTAAAAATACTCCCAGTAGCATGTATGTACATAAAGGAAATATGTGTATTTGTTAGACTGCATCCAGATTATTTCAAATTGCAGTCAGAGATGTCACATCGTTCCACAAGGTATAAATATAAACTATATTCTCCGTTATTTAGTCTAGATCTATGTAGAAAAAATGTATTTTGTATGTGCATACGGATATATAATAAGCTGCCAGATTTGTTTAAAGAATTACCGTTCTCACAATTCAAAAGAAAGCTTACTGACTGGCTCCTGGAGAAACGCTTTTATAGTGTGCGCGAATATTTAAATTGGAATGGAATATGACATTTACCTTATTTTATGAATTCTTTGTTGATTAATTATTTTTTTATATGTATGAACGTTTTGATTATTATATAGTGATAGTAGTAGTTCTGACATATTGTTTTATTGTTTAAGCTTATTTATTTTGTCATAAATGTATAAATTGTATAGTGAACATTTTGTAATAATATTTCTACGCCAATGTCGGCAGAATATGTTGGTCATTTCAAACTTCTAACACCAGAATTGTATATATTTACTTGTTACCATATTCTTTGAAATAAATATTTATGATTTATGATTTATGCTGTGTGGTGACGGTAGTAAGAATACATTTGTCACCACCCCAAATCCTCCTGCGGGTGTCGTAAGAGTCGACTAAGGGATTGGAGTGTCACTGGCTATTATTTGATAAAAGATTGGTGGTGGGCAGCAACGTCATCATAGTGAACACGTTACTGCGATCGCCAATCCGCTCGCCCAGCGTGGCGAGAATGGGCATTTAACTCCTAATGCGTCTATAGTTAATAGGAGAGGCCTACGTTCAGCAGTGGACTATCATAGGCTGATGATGATGATCAGGATGCTTAACCAAGTTGCCCATCGCTAGCGCTTAATCGTCAAACGTAAACGAAAGGCAGCTAACTGTCTTTGTCGCACTAATATGAAAGAGTGACAGAGAGGGAAAACTACGATACGCTACTATTATCAAACCGGAATCAGAAAGGGATTGGAAAGTACTGTTGACACAACAAATGACACTTGATTTACCTAGAAAAAGAGTTATTTAGAGTTGTAGTGAGTGATTAATTAATCTATTATCTGTAAGTCTCGGCACAACTAGGAATATATGAATATAACTATGAATATATCCTAGATTGACGTATACACTGTTGTGTCAACAGTACTTTCGAATCCCATTCTAATCGTGGTTTGATAATAAGCGTTAGCGATTGGCAACTTGGCTAAGCATCCAGTGCTTCGACATAGGGAGGGTTAATTGAATCCGTCAATTCCAGGTACCTATACTCCCGACGCAAGGGCGGTCGGGGCGGTCGGTCCCGCAGCCGCTCCCGCGAGCGCCGGCCGCGCCGCTCCCGCAGCCGCGAGCGCGCCGACCGTCCCGAGCGTCCCGAGCGCGCCGACCGCGCCGACCGACCGCCCCGACGCGACGCGCCGCGCAACTCCCGCGCCGGCCGATACTGACCTGCCGTGCGACACCACAAGGGACTTGTCCATTAATCACGTCATACGATTTTGGACCCCCCTCCCCCATAGTGATACTTGGTGATATTTTCAGGAGACACACTTTTTAAACATAAGATGTCAAATTCTGAACTTAGTTTTAAAATTTCACTAACATTTACTTCATAGTGGGCAAGAAAGTTTTTTCTCATCACGTTTAATAAAAAACGTAAATTCAAGTGTCATTAAAAGGGCTAAGTTGGCGATAAATTTTACACGTCATATTGGCTAGGGATATGACGTGTAATTTATCGCCAACTTAGCCCGTTTAATGACAGAATTTGACATCTTATGTTTAAAAAGTGTTTTAAAAAAGTATTTTTTTTTTCAAGCGAGTAACAAAAAATTACACGCGATGACCCCCCCCCCCCTCCCCTATGGTGATAATTGATGATTTTTTTCTTGACGCCCCCTCCCCCTATGCAATATGACATGATTAATGGACAAGCCCAAAAACCGTCACTGACCGACTGCACCGCAAACCCAAGCTGACCCGCCGCGGTACCGCGTGCGTACCGCCACTGACCAGCCCACATTTGACTCACCGCGCTACCGGGTGCGTCGCTGACCACCCGCTACTCGACAAAGAACCCGCGTCTGACCCGCTTAGCGTTGAAAATGTTGGAAAAAATCAAATGTTTTTTTCGGGAATGTATGAAAATTACGTTTTCTTCCCTTTTTTCGGGGTGGTATAGAAATCTTCACTGTCACTGTCACTCCTTTCCATCTATTTCAATTGACTTTTCGTCGATAACATCGCGTTCTCTTGGGATAATTGAAAATTAGACCTAATTCACATTGGTTTAGAGTTAAAAATTAAAGTGGAAAATTTCATTAATGCTTTCAAAAAATTCGAAAAAAAAAACGAGCTGTTTGCAAAGAAACAAGATTTTTTCCGGAAATTTATAACGCTAGACCCGCTACGGTTCCGAACGCAGACCGCCACTGACCAGCTACTCCATTTCAAGCTCGCAACTAATCCGCCATCCTACCGTTCGCCCGGGACTGAACTAGAGATAATTGTACACCCTGGGTTTTTTAATCTTTTAACCATCTGATTTTATATCAGACAATAAATACCCAGCACATCTCGCCAAAATCTGGTAAAGAAATTCTGATCTGCGTGGTGCAATTTTGTACACGCAAAATGAAAAATCCGATTAAACTTTAATTGCTCTTAAAATATCAGAAGTCCCAGTAAAATCAAAGTGAGTAATCGAATCAAATTCTTAAATCATGTAATTAGCGAAACATGATGGAATTTTTTAACTTCTGTAAATTGCCTATGACTGAGAATGAAGAAATGTAAGTGAAAGGGATCCATAATCCAGCATACTGATACTTGAAGTCAATAGTCACTGGATCTAATTACAGTTATGTCGTGTAGTCGGCATTAGACACTCTATACTTACAAGCTAAAGTGGGAAAATACTATACATATATACTTACCATACATTTGGTAGTCTGACAATCTTTGAGGATTTAGTAATGGAGTCGGCTTCATATCGTTTCCCCTCTGCCAAAGACTTTGGCCAAGAATTTGTACACTGACCAAACCTGTTTATAAAAACTATTTCATGAATCGATTCTTCGCAGTCTTGTAATCGTTATGTACCCGTAACAAGCTCCGTCAAAATGCCTGTATGTGCTATGTATGGATTCGAAACTCGTTCAAATACATCATGTATACAAAATATGCGATACCATTTCATAATATCTTGCCTTTATTTGTTTATATTACAAAATTTTATTACATAAAATTGTTCAAGAAAATCAAGTACCAGGGAATCGATAGCAAAATCGGTTTCGAAAATATCGCACACAATTCGTATTTTCATTTTTGACTGATGGAGAAAGTTTGACATTTATTGTATTCTCGTATTTAAGGTTAATAAGGTCTACCCATCTTTAAATTTTGTAGGAAATATCAGACTTAGTGAATCAAGTAAGACAGAAGACTCTGCCTTGGTCTAATGTTAAGCTTATATGTAAGCCAATAAGGTTGAATATTTATTGCGCTTATTTGGAATACGCATTACGCGCGAAAATACATAGTGATGTGAACGTTACTCTTTATGACACAATGTCGAGAGTAGGTATAAAATGTCGAGATAGATACGGACACTTGTGTTTACGTATATTAGTGTTCTCACAGTAAGTAAATAAAAACACAGTCTTATCGAATTCAATAACTTCATTTTTACAAGTGCTACTTATTTAACGCTAGTTGGACCTATATTATAAATTGTATTTAGGTACTTACTAAAATATCACTAAGGAATATCAATATCACCGGCCTTATTGCAAAAACTTGTATGTATACGCACCTACGCACCTTGTACCTACGCACTTGTATTCAAATTGTATCCTTACGAGTATTCAGAATTAAGCCTCAGTGAGTTTTACCCCAGCTAACTAAAACTTTCTTACTACAACAAAATAAATAATACTCGTATGTACACTCGTATGGACATACATTGTTTTCTTTCACAACCGCTAATTAATATTATTTATTAAATATTATAATTGATTTACGGATTTCGAAATGCACGTGATTGACCGAGACTTTCTTTACAGTTACAGCCTTCGTAGTCAAAGATCGCGATAAACGAAAACATAATCAATTGAAGTAGGTTAATGGCAAGACATTCAGGCGGTTTTGTATTAAAATTGGTTGATTAATTAATAACTGTTACTAATTGTCTGTTTACTTTTATTTAAATACTGAAAACAACAATATATAGTACCAAGGTGCACGTCAATCTATGACGTTGAGAAAAATATATCGATACGATAATCTGCAGACACTTGAAAGCCATATTAATCGGTTCGATTACACCTACGTCGATAGTTTGAAATTGTGTCCGCATAGAAATTTTACTGTATTAGTGTGATAATTTAACTTAGTGTTGTGGTATTGTTTAAGTGTGCGTGAGTAGTAACGAGAAGATGAAATGCATTTGTAGTTAGATCGTTTACATGTGTGCTACCTCGTCCCCCTCGGAAATTGGCAGAATGTTTTGTTAGGAAAGTTATAGCGATACCGTCTCCCCATACTAAATCCTCAAAGCTGACAATAGACTCCGGTTGGGTCAAATTAAAGATCTGTAGACGCGTAGTGTTGTCAGTCAATTTAAAAATGAAACATTTTGTTTGTGGCGTGTCAGAACGGTATTGTAGTAAATAAGGCGATAGTTTATAATTGTGTAAGAAATTGTGGACTTTAATAATAACTGTAAGCATTCATTCCGTAACATTTTATTTATTCAATTTCCTATACCCTTATGTTTAGCGATAAATTATGAAACTATCAAATAACATCAGTTTATGACATGAAGTCAGGAATATCGTATGAACACATTCATGTTTCGTTATTCTTTATGAAACACTAACACATATTGTGACGGAAAATATGGCACGTCTGTATCTCGCCCGCGAAATAGACTTGTCTTTTCTAAGGAAAGCCCACCGAACCTCGGTACCGGTTTAAACGATACCGTCTGTTTTCGGTTTTAGTCAACATTAAATACGAACGCGTACGTTTTAAGCGGCAATTGCAAAAAAATGTACATAACTAAGATTGTGCTACAAAAATTTGTCATCCCTACTAATTATAGTGTGTACTCTGTCCAGTAGCCTTTGGCAGTAGAAAAAGGGCGTCAAAGTTTAAAAAACGTAGGCACGTATTGTTGATCGCTCATAGAAAATTGGAAGTCGTCGCCTTTTTTCATTGCCTCAAGTTGTTACACAAAATTTCACTTCGTAACACAAAATTATGAAATTACATTTTTTGCAATGGAGTATGGACCCTATTTATTATTATTTTTATCATTCGACATCCGTTAAAGAATAATATGAAAATATTTTCTAGAAACCGGTTTCGAGATCAAAACCGAAATGAAAAGGTTTTAACCGGTAGGTAATGTAGGTACCTATCTATCCGATCAGTTTTTCAAGTTCGAATGTTCTGTGTTTGTGACTCAATTAAAGAGACGGGGTTAATTTATACGACTAATGGACGGTAACTCAAGCGTTTTTTGTGCTATAAGTGCTTAAAGCAGTGCTGTAAGCAATTGGACATCAATCATTTTAAAATTTCAAGTAACCAACTATATACTCTCTTACTCCAATTCTAACTTCTGGAAATTTATACAGGCATTCATTATACATTTAGGTTTCAGTCTTGCGTTTAATATCCGTTTCTTCATAGACGTCATCCCAAAACTTCATATGCTCGCCATCCACGTCGCGGGCGCAGGTAAGTTTATGCCCGATTATACAGCAGTTCCGTTCCGTTTCGGAGAACGGCCTCCAATCCGTAAAATCGTCCGTTGTAGGTTTTCTGCAAAAACAAGACATGCATTAACTTTTTAAACCCAGATGCATGAAGTATCAGAATTGATGCAAAAAGAAGAGAGTAGGTACGTAGCAAACTCGTTATACGAGTAAATGCAAAATCTATAAATAACTATGTGTTACTAGTCGGTAAAAAATGCGGAATAATATACAATAATTTCGCGTATTGCTGACCGCACATAGACATTGCTGATTTTTACTACTCAAACGAAATAAAATTGAAGTTTTGTGGGTTACCTATAGGGTAGCCCTTCGTATCTACTAAAATTTTATATAGGTACAGCATTTTTCTACTGGTAATTCGATTTGCTGGCCTATATAGGCTATATGGCCTATTCTTTTTAAAATTTTAAGTCTGAATTTGATGTTCAGTTATTGTTTCGCAATTGTCTAGATTTCATGTAAAATTGACATTGCCATTCCAATATTTATTGATAAGTGCCTACTGTTTTTCGCGGCAACAAATGTTGATGTTTTCGTGTTGATACTTGGTAAATTTACCTGTATAAAACTTTCAGGCGCTTACCCTGTTTTTGCAAATGTTGTCCATAATTGTACTACTTTGCGTGTAATATCCCTCGATTCATCAGTAAGCGGAATGTCCAGGCAGGTCACATGGAACAAGTAGTGCAGGTCATCAGCGTGGCACACGCCTTTCACAGACTCCATCTTGTATTGCTTCTTCGTATGATTCCTCTCGGTTTCTGGCGTAAATTTTTACAAGAACACTGGCTCTGTGTTATACGTGCTGTGGTACCGAGCGTATCTTCGAATATTGTACGAAAACATCCTATCCGTTTCAAGATTGGATACCTCCTGAACCATCTCTTCCGAGATTTCGTTCCCGTCGAAGTAAATTTTTCGTATTCTCTTATCAGCTGTATGTATTTTCTCGGCTTCCCATTTTATCTTCAATTCTCGCGGGACGACTGCTCCGGGAACCGGCAAAAAAGGTATCAGAGCGGGCAATTTTCTAGCTATTTCTATCCCCTCCCCTGATGTGTAACCTACTATAACTGGTACATTAGCTATTTGGCCATTTATCACCAAATCTGGAGGGAGGTCTGTTAAAAACTTCTCTACATTGAGTTCAGACTTTTCGATCACAGGACCGAACAAAATCCCATCGGCTATATCACTTAGTTCCGATTCTATGAACGGTAATTGGATGCTAATTAACGACGAAGCAGGTACAGTTCTTAAAAATTCTAATAACTCTTGCGGGTTCTCTGTATCGACACCAAGTCGTTTTCCTAGCTGGAACGCTCTTCTCCGGCCGTATAAAGTGTAACCCCATTCGTTTAGGCACACGCCGCTTTGACAGATAGCTTTATTGAACAACCCTTGGCTCATTTTCGATACTAGATGTAAGGACGTAGAAGCCGCTCCCGCGCTGCATCCGAATATAGTTACATTGTTCGGGTCACCGCCGAAAGCAGCGATATTTTGCTTCACCCACTTCAAAGCGGCCACTTGGTCCTTCAGCCCAGCATTACCCGGGACTTCCTCGGTCTCCAGGCATAAGAATCCCAAGACCTCGAGTCTGTAGTTGAATGTGACGAGTATGACATCATGTGCCATGAAGAAGTCAGGTCCGTAGAAGTCCGAGTTTCCGGAGCCGGTGTAGAAGCCTCCGCCGTGTATCCAGACCATGACGGGAAGGGGGCTGGAGGGGGTGAGGGTCTTGGAGTAGACGTTGAGGTAGAGGCAGTCCTCGCTGCCCAGGTCGATGCGGTCCAGCCGCTCGTTGTACTGGGGACAGACCGGCCCGTGGCAGGTCGCGTCGCGGACGTCGTCCCATGGTTCCGGCGGTTCGGGAGCCTGCAAGGATAAAGTTCCTTAAATTCGAACTGTATTTTAAGACTTCACGAGCAGTGGTTGAACGTTAAGACTGGGGACTAAAGTACAGTGAGTAAGTAGCTAGTTGCTTAAAAGTATATTCGTGGTCCGTCTGTATGAGCTGAACGATTTTTTTTGTAGGTATATTCCACATGAAAATGTTGATTTTTCACAAGCTCCTTCCATTGTGTTTAGGTAGAGGTCAACAATATTTTCCCTTCGTAGGTACCTACATTTTGGTATTTCTTATAAAGTCGAAGGATGGAGATATTTTATTAATTCCAAATATATGAGAACATTTAATTTAATTACCTATCCTGACGATCATAATATAAATTCATGAAGATTAGTTTAAGACAATTTATAGTGTAATTTTCTTTTATGAGAATAAATATCTAAATCATTAATATTAATTATATCGTGTTTCCAAAAATGTCGAACCAATTATTGAAAAACCTTGCCCAAATTACACATCAGTAGGTATCTACATAACCTAAAACAATAAAACGAACACAAAGTCACGTGACTGGAAAATTCTCTTACCGAGTTGTAAATTATAACAACCGTAATTAAAACACGTCTCACCTTGAATCGAAGACTGCCGACCGGCGGCTTAGCGTACGGGATGCCCTTGAACGCGACATAACTCCCGTCCGTGCCGCTGCAAACACAGCCTTTCAGCGCACCCAGCTGAGTCTTCACAATCGCCGTATCCATCCTGAAATAATCGTGACACTGACACAATTCTACTAAGCAATACGGAATTAAAAATATTTATTTATGCTCTTTTGGGTGTTTGGTTGGTTGCCAAAGCGATCAGCTGTTTACTATTTTCATCGTGGTTGCGAGGCGTGACATGCGCGTGGTTTGACGGCTCGGAGAATCGATAACTAGATTTTTATGGCTTTAACGCCGCGCTCTGCCAGACAATGTTATGGACACTAATGAAGATTAATTAGCTGTTATCTTATCTTATCTTATATGTCTTGTCTCGCATTTTAGCAAATGTATTGCTAAAATGCGAGACAATCGTGTAGACGTTGGAGTATTTACTTACAGAAGATGTAGTACGAAAGAGGTAATAATCCGCTCCCTTCGTATTTCATGGAAATATTCAATATACTCGTATGACTGTCACAATCAACTTCAGTATTAATTGTATTGTAACAGATGCGAAGGTAAAACCGAATATTTTTGGGAAAATACAATAGGAAAAAATTTGCCCCCACTTATTATTCGAACGGTATTAGTGTGATGAAATAGTTATTTATTATACAAGGGGGCAAAGTTGTTGTTTAACTGTCGTGCCAATATTGAGACCTGAGCTAGCGAAAGATTCCAAAATTGAGCCACGAGCGTAGCGAGTGGTTCAAAAACTGGAATCTTGAGCATTGCGAAGGTCTCAAGGCACGAGAGTTGAACAAACTTTGCCGCCAAGTGTAATACAACTTTTTTCCCCTCACTATCGCGAGGAAATATGATTACAAATCTCATCCAAATGTAAATTAACTTAAAGAAACCATTTAAAACTCAATGTCGAAACGTATCGTAGAATAAGAGTTACTTCAGGAACATAAATATAGCCAATGGCTTACAAAGTCACCCATGAGAACGACCAATTTAACATGTGAGCTCCGATTGCGCATGTTTACTACGGTCATACAGATCCACTTATACTAGGCAGTAGGGAGCTATAGGAATTAGAGCAATGTCAAATTACTTTATTCACAAGAGTGTAAAAAGCGTTTTTACCCGCTCGTATTAAACGATAAACGAGCGCTTTACGAGCTAGTGAGGGGAAAATAAATAAATGACTTACTGCGATGATCTCGTCGAATGCCGAGCCGACGGCCTGCATACTGGGCAACATACTGATCGCCAATGCATCTTGCTTCTGTTGTACCTATTAAAGTTGAAAGGAAACAATCTGGGTCAATCTAGAATTAAATGGATTAATTGATATAAAATTAATTAATAAATATTTTTCTAGGGATGTAGTTATTCAGCAATACGTATTTAACATCTGTTTTTCTCGATTGTTTGGAGTTGCTTCTATGATTATTTTTTAACAATGTTTAATTTATTTATTAATCACAGAAGAAGAAATACCGGGCAATAACCGGAAAGTTTGTATGGAATGCCCGTAGACAATTCTGTGATTTGCTCCAAAATTCTGTGAAAGAATATTACAGAAGGTATATTTAATTTGTTTGGCAATTATAGTCAGAAACACGAATAAAAATACAAATTTTACACACTCGACTAGAAATTGTGTTTTATATGTACCTACATACTCATTACTCATACTCACGTTATTATATTAACACTAAAGTTTAACTTTATCAAGAATCAATTCATCTCTGAATTCACAACACGATTCTATCGACTAATCGCAAAAAAGAAAGTAAAATAGGTGTGTTCATGAATATATGCAGTGATACTTTGGAACCACGACTGAATATAATCTAGTGAGTTATCATTATCGCAATAGGAAACAATTACATCGCTAGCTGATAATGTTATCTTTTGTTTTAGAGCCTTTTCAGACTAACGTCTCGTCGTCGTTGGGTTACGAAAGTTCACATAATACTTGTTAAGTGCATTGCCTTCGCTTTAGTTACTTCACAATCATCACTCGTTTCATTCGTAGCATACAATCATCAAATCGTCGCTATCAGGAATAACGAAGGCCGAAAAGAATCATACTCAAGTATAGTTCGGGAAATATTATTTGACCGATTCATATCTTACTTATAACCTTTTGTTTTGCATCATTACCTAACAATAGAAAAGTGCTAGACTGCTAATTGTCTAGTAAGTGTTATCGCAAAACAAAAGGTCGTAATTAAGATAACAGTCGATCAAATAATATTTCCCGAACTATAACGTGGTGTATCCCTCAAAAATAATATAAAGTTTCGTCAGATTTTGGTTCGCTTCGTTGCATCCGTCATATTGTTGACGACTGTACAAGGTACAGTAGGTACATACCTAACTATGGAAATAAGATTACATGCGCAAATAAAATGTTATAATTTATAATCTGGTATGCAGGCCTGGCCAACATGTAAGTATACGATTCATATTCATATCGTATTTAAGTATCGCTTTCTGCAATAGTTAACGACTTATCGTTGACGCAGGATCTGAAGACGTTCTTAGGGTCTTATCACACTTGCGAGTTGAAAGCGAAGCGAGTGATCTGCAGCGTCTTGGACAGTCACTTAGATACCTAATTGATTCTGAACTTCTGTTAGCGACTAGGGCTCGCGACGAACTAGCTGAGCGCTAGCTTCGCTTTTAACTCGCTTGCAAATCGCAAGTGTGACAAGGCCCTTAGAACAACATCGTAACAGGTGCCATAAAGATAAATAAGATAATTCAGTGCATTTACCTACTCCGTGTATTAATTCTAATACAATTATGTTAAGTCTTATGCGATGTCTGGATTATAATCTCTTATCAGTAGATAAGACATGGAGAACAAAGTCTATCCACGAGTACAACCAGTGTACAGGGTGTTTCCGTGGTCGTCATCCCAACTGTGAAAAACGTGTTAAGATGGTCTTTCTGAACAATGTCTCCCATGGCACCTATAAGAACAAACGTACTTTTTTTACGACTAGTAAAGTTCCAGTTCATTAATATGTATACAATTCTCCATACTAATACTTTCCCAATGTGTTTACATAATTATGAAACGAGACTGGAAATTATGAACACTTCCGCATTGGTCGGTATGAAATCAGTACATTTTTTTGCGCGATATCCATATTTGTTCCATAGGAAACCTTGTTCAGAAAGACCATCTTAACACGTTTTTCACAGTTGGGATGACGACCACGGAAACAGCCTGTATACCACTATTAACGGAATCACTTTGTTAAAAGTACTTTTAACCAACTCCATTGGGCAAAAGTACTTTTGACTGTTATTTTAGTCAAAAGTACGAGTATTAACGACTAACTAAAGCCTAAAAAAAAGTACTTTTGACAAATTTTGCTAGAGTGACTGGTTCAGAGTTTTAGCTGCAACAAGCTCCCGGGGTGATGAGCGTCCATTGGCTGCAGTGTCAACACTGTCAACTAATCGGACGGGCCATGCAAGTCAGCCGTCACGAGACGAACGATGAAAAAGCACATCCAGCAATCGCGTTCTTAGCTCGACCTTTGATAACCCGCTCATATCGTAATTTAACGTTCATATAAATATTTACATCGTCATTCTTAATAGTTTAGTTTGTATGTAGTTCCTGAAAAAAATAGGTACAGTTGAAGGGTCCACGGAAAAAACATGTCCAGTACCTACATAAAAAAATCAGGGCAAATTCACACCTTATACTGTTAAAAATAAGGTGGTTTTTTCTTTTGTAATTTGAATTGACTAGACATGTTCTTTCCGCGGACCGTTCAGTTATACCTTGTCCAGAACCCGTCAAAGTCACCTTAATTGTCTATTCGAAAAAAAGGCTCAATTTTATGAACGTGCCTTGCTGTCAGATGCTTTCACACACAGATTCTAAAAAATCAAACCGAAGTCGGTTTCGATACACTAAGTTTTGATATGAAAGTTACAAGAACTTTTTTATCTCTAAGAGATATATCTATACAGATAAAAAAATCTTGTAACTATTACATTACGCTAATAATTATGACTGGTAATTTTGTATCGGGAAATAATTGAATTGAAATAGGCAATAGGCAAATCAACAGTCATAATTATTAGCGCAATAAATAACCAAATGTTTAGTCCGTCAAGTAATCATCGTTATTTAAAATAAGTTATCGATATGATTTACACTTGTTGTGAAATCATAACAAGTATATTATTATAACTGGCATAAATCTTGAGATCCGAAGCCGCTCGGACGTATCAAACTCCAAGTCTTCGCCTCAATAAAAAAAAATGAGTGGCGAAAAACCTAAACCCAACCCGTTGAAAGCAGAGCTTCGCTTGGACGTCGACACGAGACTTGCGGCCATGACGGATGCTGATCGGGAGAGGCAATCCAAAATTATATTAGACAAAGTAAGTTCTTGTTTTCGTTGCTGAAAGGTTATCTAAGAGTTCATCGTGTGGATCGGAATGATAATTAAATACGTCGTAGGACTTATTGACTTAAGCCGGCCTTGGAATTGGCTGTTAATTTCCGTTTTTTCCATATTTGTTTACCATCCACACGAGGTAAAAGGCGTTTATTATCAGACCTTTCTAATTCCATTTGAAATATTTTTGAGAACACTATAAATATTCATCAATTTTGAAAGAGATATCATTTCGTTAACGCTTAACCTCTTCGATGTACCTAGCTACCCCTGACCTATCCTATAGGTAATACCCCACCCATCTCAACTCTTTTCCAATAATGAGTCATTATTGGAAAAGAGTTGAGATGTTAATGACTGTTCCATGCTAGCGCGTCAGTTATACCCTTATACCAAATTCTGTGTGTAACCCTTTAATAAACTTCTATATATTATTAGGATGCTTAAAAGATTACATTTCCTCCACTTTTAAAAGCCTACTAGACTAAGGCAGCTAAGGGGAACAAGCTTTAGGTATATGCATCTTTTACGTAATTTCAGATACTCGCTCACCCAAAATACAAATCGGCAAAAAGGATCTCCCTCTTCCTAAGCCTACCCACAGAGGTCCCAACGGAGCCAATCCTGGACGACATCATCTCCCGCGGAGACGCGGCCTTCGTGCCCCAGTACCTGCGGGGGCAGATGCGGATGCTGCGGGTCCTGCCTGGCGACCTGGACCTCATGGTGGAGACCAGCTGGAAGATTAAGCAGCATAAGAAAGATGCGGACAGGGAAGATGCTATGGAAACTGGTAAATGGCTTTTTTTTTGAGTTTATGCCACCTGGGGTCCATTTCTGTTTTTTTTTTATTATCACTATTCTTTTCCCCAGGCATATGAAAGAAAATAGCAGTTACGTTTATCAGACAGATTTATTTTAGATATCCGGGGATGGTGAAAGAGACCCATTGGTCTTCTATTATTGTTAAATGTTGTGTTATGTCTAATATGTATGAAATGGCCCCCTGCTTTAAATGGCTCGTCCCTTACTGGATTTGGTACATACCTAGCTGGTAAGTTAATTCATATATTTGTTTATATATAGGTACTTAATGATGAAGTAAATTGATTGCTTCTCAAAGCTACACGAATCCTAAGGAAAGTAATTAGCAAATGCTGCGATTTGTGCGTTAGTGATTATTTGCTAAGGTATTAAGTTACCTGAATAAGTATTTCATAATTATTTTCTTTGTGATATTGTTCTTGCTTCTGGCTGGAGATTAGTGCCCATTTCACGAACGATATTAGACTAGGTAGTGTCTTGTTATGGTACTCGTACGACTGGGACTAATACATGCATCTGTACGCATCACGGTATTAGATTATCTAATACTTTTCGTGAGATAGACACTTGTGCATTTTGTCAGCCTCCGTAGCCTAGTTGGTAGACTTGGTAGTGAAGTGACCCTGCCTACGAACCTGGAAGTTCCGGGTTCGAATCCCGGCGAGGGCGTTATTTGTGTATTTATTTATCACGAATATTTGTTCCTTGGTTATGGTTGTCTATGTATTTAAGTATTTATATGTATCTACCTATTATATATATCGTCGCCTAGTACCCACATCACAAGCCTTAATTGAGCTTACCGTGGGACTAGGTCGATTTGTGTAAGATGTCCCAAGGTATTTATTTGTTATTATTTATTATATGATTTTATACGTACGGAATAAAAAAGGGTCAATATCATGAGCTCATGTATAGTCAGTCACTTAACTATATCACCGTTTTTAATGTAGGTACATTAAAAACTACGCCTGGATACTTAGCCAAGTTGCCAAGCGCTAGCGCTTAGTAGCGTATCGTAGTTTTCCCTCTCTGTCACTCTTTCATATTAGAGCGACAAGGACAGTTAGCTGCGATTGACGATTAAGCGCTAGCGATTGGCAACTTGGCTAAGCATACTGTTATCTCATGCTGTAGATAACTGTAGTTTTAGTCAAAAACACATGTCTTCAATTATGTTACTTAGGAGATAGGAGATGTCATCATTATTATAAGCCGATAGTCCTCGATCACTGGACCTGCCTCCCCTGTTGCTGCTGTAAAAGTCGGGCATTATCATTGATATTTCTTATCTTAGGTGGCCTAGACCTAGTGATAGCGCCAGGCGCAGCGTTCACGCGCGACGGCCGCCGCTGCGGGCACGGCGGCGGCTACTACGACCGCTACATAGCCGCCCTGCGCGCGCGCAGCCGCCAGCCGTACGTGCTAGCCGTGGGCTTCGACCAGCAAGTTTACACGGACATACCCTTCGACGCGCACGACCAGAGGGTTGACGAGGTTCTGACGGCGGAATAAATTGCCGGATGGATATGTAGTTTTATTAAAATTTCATTTTTCCATCGCACCAATAGGTCTTCCCACATTATTAACGTATGCGTAATGGTGGAGTTTTCGCTTATCATAAAGTCAAGTCGCGTGCTCATCATTCTTAACAAATTTATCCTATTTGTTGCTGTTTAATAAAACGGCTGGTGATGGTAATGAAAACCCCAAACGCAGTAAAAATCGAAATAACCTCAGCTTTTTGATAAGATTGCTTTAAAATTTACCCTACTTAATCTTTATAACAGAAGAATAGCTTAAATTTTTTTTATCAGATACTCAAGTCTTTTTTTTTACTTTAACAATAAAATGACTGCTCGTCTTTCACCTTAAACTTCTACGTTACGTCAGCGTTTTTAGTTTTTTATTATCCAGGAATGCAGGTATGGGTACCTTATTGTCGAGCATACATTTTTAATACTTTTAAGTGGATACCTATGTATTTGATGGTTTATTCTTGGCTAGGTAGGATATTGCATTAGGTTGGGTGCATGACTGGACGACACCCAATCTTCATTGCCACGTACCTATTAATTCTTATCGTATACCTACTAAGATTAAAGCAAATGAACGCAACGCAAAATACCACGGATTACTTACTATTTAATGGCTGGATGTGTTGATGAAATACAGGTACATGTAATTATTAGTCTAGCGGAAATAAAGAGGGGTAATCAGCATGGATTTCATGGTTTGTGGACGCAAGCGTTCGTTTTTAAATAAACAGATCCCAACTGGGGAAAATCGGCAACTTACACAGTAAACTCCTGTTTTGATGGTGGGTAACGGGCATGGAAATCGTTGATATCGAAAGAATCGTTGAATATTACTATCATGTCATGACACATAGATCTTATGTCACTTTAACATTTTCTAAGACACATGTGTCCTAAAACGGATTACCTACTGATATTTTTGTTACATCCTATATGAAGTATTTTAATTGTTAGGTAATTAAGAACAACGCTAAATTAACCGTTATAGAATGTACTTCGGCAGGTAGTTTACAAATCCTACATGTTCTGTATTCAACGTGTATGTCCGCATTCCGCTAAATGCAGTGAACCTGGGCCAAGTCCAACCGAACGGACATAAATATGATATAAACAAGTAAGTAAACGCTGTCGCGTCGGGTACAGGACACCTGAGTATGTTTTAGTTATGACAGGATTTTGTTTACGTTTATTTTAATACCTGAAAGTACTTTCTATACAAGTTAGTAGGTACTTATTTACTAGAACATTTTATCGCATAAGATTTTAAGCTAACTATATTAATAGGCATTATTAGAGTAATAAAACTATTAAAAAACGCATAATCTGTGGTCTGCGGGTGACTCTTGTGTCGGCCGCAGATCACGAACCCTGTAACGTTAAGTATTCGAAACGTCGGGATGAAAATTTTATTAGAGTAAATTAAAACGGGTTTTCTATCGTGTAAATATTGGGATTTACCATCAAATTAACGTGGTAAATACCTCGTTTTAAGTTATATTAAATAATTTTATCCCTTGTTTGAGGAGAGATAATTTTTATTACAATGTTTATCTCCCGACTATTTGAGTCGAATGTCCAGTGTGTCTCTTAGATGCAGCATTAATAATATACCTATTAGATATAGATAAAATAACTAAAAGACATTTGAAGGGTCCACGAAAAGAACATGTCCAGTGCTTTAAATAATCACCAAATTAAAAATTTAAAAAACCGACTTCAACCGGTTTCTCCAAGATTCCCGATTTGTTTCCATCATTGGTTTCCTCAAATCCTACTTTCTGAATGCAAATTCTTGTAAATGAATGAAAATTACCAAAAGCGCCATACATGTACCTATAACATTTGAAGAGATCCCTCGATTTCTCCAGGATCGCATCATCAGACCCCAACTTGGTGCCAATGGGACCATCTCGGGGTAATACACGTTCGATCACAAAAAGAAATTTTAGAATCGGTTCACTATTCTCGGAGATATCAGGTAACATACATACAACAAAAAAAAAAAATCAGTCGAATTGAGAACCTCCTCCTTTTTTTGAAGTCGGTTAAAAACAGGGCAAATGACACCTTAATAATAAATAAATAAATATCTTGGGACATCTTACACAAATCAACCTAGTCCCACGGTACCTAATAAGCTCAATTAAGGCTTGTGATGTGGGGAACCAGGCGACGATATATACGTATAGATACTTAGATACATACACAGCGACGACCAAGGAACAAACATTTGTGATAAATAAATACACAAAGAATGCCCTCGCCGGGATTCGAACCCGGAACCTCCAGCTTCGTATCGTAGGCAGGGTCACTACCAACTAGGCTACAGAGGCTGACCTTATTCTGTTAAAAGTAAGGTGGTTTTTCCTTCTGTAATTTGAATTGACTAGACTGTTCTTTCCGTGGACCCTTCATTTTATAGGCATGTACAGTTTGGTAAAGATGAAATAAACATTACTCCGGGATTATGAGACACATTTTAAGATTTTTAAGTTGAAACTAATATGTCATATATTATGACTGCTCTTGATTTAACTTGTGAAAATCAGTTTTTTTAATGAAGTAGGTATGTACTTAATGAACGGGGTAGTTCAGAAATACTTACAAAATAACAATTGTAAGAAAATTTGTTAAACTTAGTTACACGAGTTTTAGTAAATTAGGTCCTTCTGATTTCATCATTTATATATTTCGCCAACAAGCATGTATGAACAGCTACGTAATTTTGTTTGAAGAATAACAAAGATGTAAAAAAAGATGTATCGTTATTGACGAGAATGACATTCGACATTGTAAACGATTAATAAAATTGTTGTGCATGAGGCTTTTGACACGAGCCTTTCAATGTTATTATAAGATAAGTACGTACCAGAGAGTACAAAAAAATACCAAAAAATGGGGTGAGTTGGGACAGAGCAGACATTCTAATCTGGATTTTGCGAGCATATATAACATGGACGTCTAACGCCAGCTCAAAAATGCCCCCAAAATCAATTGTTCAATTGTGCCAAGATGGGCAGGACATAGCGCTTTTCTTAACACCGCGCATATTTCGGCGCAACACCTTTGACAAATATTTATAGAATATAGCCAATAAAAAGTTTGATGGACCATCACACCTATTTTTAAATGGCGGTTTAAGATTTTATAGGTTGACATTGAAATTCATTGCCGTGATGCATTAAAGAAGGGGTGACATTTGTCAACTAAAATTCAGGACTGTTTTTGGAAGGCAATTTACTATGGCGTGCGGCTTCCATGTTTTATTTGTTCATAGTCTGGATTAATGTTTTTTTTTAATTACTGTTTCTCGTCATACTTCATAATTTTGATGATTATACACAAACTAAAAATAGAATGGTCAAACTCACATGTCGTAAAGCGTGAATGCGGGCTCAGTGCTTGATAATGGAGACTAAATACACGTGAGTTTAACCGTTTAATTATGTTTATGGATATTATGTCTCACACAAGTTTAAATTAAACAGATATACAAAAAAATCCTCCTGACCTCATGATTACCGCTTGGAGTTAGTAGGGATAGTAATGAGGGTTTTCGATAATTTTTCTGCCACCAGGCGGCGCTTCGTACGCACCTGGTCTCGACAGCAGTCAGATTCATGCTATTCATAGGCACCTGGGCCTAAAATATTGAAATTCTATTTTATTTGGAAGAGTATTGATTTTGTAATGGATTACGACTAATACACGGTCATCGAACTGAAGACTGAACTATAAAACAGACGCGCAAAGTCACTGGTATTAAAAATAATTACTATAACTTTGTTAATTTTATGGAAATTGACTTGGAACTATTTTTTTTATTTAGTTTAGAAAACAATATTCCTAAAGTAATGGTTTTCAGAATAAATAAACCTGTAAATATATAGAAAATTAAATGCGCGTATTTATTTTGACAATTCGTCAAAACCCCCGCTCAGTGCTGCCATCTCACCTCCCCATAGCGGCAGAAAAAGTATCGAAAACCCTCATTGAGATGAGGTGGGAAATAGGTTAATTAACCAAGATAATATTTTTATTTCAATATTACCGCTTTGTGACACAAACACCAATTCTCCCTTCTCGCTATCCCTACTCTCCCCTTTTATGGGTCGATTTCAAAATTATAAAATAAATTGCTCATAGTTAAGGTATTTAAGGAAAATAAAGTTTAACGTGACTCTTTTGTGTTACGTGGGTACCCATAGGTAGATATAGTTTGCATGTAGGTACTACTTTCTATGTTTCGTATCTAACTTTCGTAACTTTCGATTTATGTTCTATGAAGCCCTAAACGTACAACAAATTTAAAAACGTCCCTTTTCACCCTCCTCACAATCCTTCCTCGCCCCATTTTAGGTTAGGGTACATTAGTCTGATCAATAATTTATTAGGGACCTAAGCCTTTTTCAATTTACGCAGTTTTTTTACCTACAATTATGCAGCTTGGGTTGATGATTTGCCTCAAAATAAAACAGGTTCCAGTAGGTATGTTTTCGCTGACAAGGACATTTATTAGCAAGGATATTTTTTGTAACAAAAAAATAAGTAGGTAGTAGGTGTATCCACGGTCAGGTCTTAAAATTGTACGAGCGAATTTAATGATTGTGTTTCGGATATACATTCTATAATACATTATAAATATACCTAGACCTTAAACTCATCTCTGCATAATTTCACCGAAATTTGAATTTTCATATTAAAAAGTTTAGATTTAGTAGCTAATAAAATGAAAATCCAATTTTTTTAGAGACTTTCATTTTTATTTTTTATAATTACATATCATGTTGCTAACTTATTCATGCAAAATTGACAGCCTAGGTCAGCTGTCATCTGTAATTTTAAAAGTTAACAATAAGCAAGTTAATATACCTTATTTTTGTAATGCCTCGACACCGCCGGAGACAAAAATACGAATTCCGAAATGAATTTCACTTAAGGTGCATGCAGAGTTGCAGACCAAAAGAGCATTCGCTGTTCTAACCCCCACTCTACGAAATCAACAAATCACGTTTCGTGTAACGATCGAATTTCGTAGAGTAGGGGGTTAGAACAGCGAATGCTCTTTTGGTCTGCACGCACCTTTACGCTTAACTGGTAAGATCAACTGATTTTATAATTTAAATTTTGGACTCCTGTACTAATGGTATTCTTTTTATTAAGTCATAGCAACCTCTTAATTAGGTAATTAATATAAAGCTAATATTTTGTATAAAACATTTTTTTGAATAATCGAACTAAAAAAGTCTGGTGAAGCGAGAATATATTACCATTCGACGAATGTCCATTCGTCGACTTTGAATCGACTTCCATGGTTATCGATGGACCACTTTCATCAGATCAGGTCAGGAAGGCAGTTGCCTTCACAGACCCGCTATCTATTTCCACCCTGTATACAATATAGATAGGTTATTTGTGACTGTTCTCCGGTTGCACGTGTTCGTACCACAACGACGGCAAACTATTTAAGGGGCATAGTTTCGAACTTATTAAATTGTTTATGAGGGCTTTCTGAAATGACGTTCACCAGGCTGCAGCACTCAGGACTGGACTCTGGACCTGACCAGAAAGTAGAAACTTGTCTAAATTCTCAGAGAGCGTTTTGGTTTCGTGTATAAATGTTTTGTACGACTTAATAAAATTATTTAAAAAATAAAAATACGTTCTAGTTAGTTTTTCTTTGGGACTAAGTAATTGTGTTTCTTAGCGGGACCTTACGGTTAAGTGGCGCCAACTAGTGGCATACGTTTTCGAGAAAACCCTTAAATATGATTAATTCTAAATGCCATATACCAAAGAAAAAAAAAACCAAGACACCATAATCTTAAAAGGAATGTTTTCAAAGAAAACTTGCTTGGGAAGTATTTCAATAACATTTCCCGTAATATTCAGAAATTTTTATAATTTTCTACTTGTACATAGGTATACGTCACAAAAGTACCTAATTTACATTATAATAAAAATAAATTACAAGTTTATAAGGCAAAGTTCACTTACGTGTAATAAGTACAAGCGACTTAATTATTTTTCCTTGTTCTGTATTAAGTACTTTACGAGATATCCGTAAGTATAAGCAAATAGGTAACTTAGCCGATTAGCAAAAAAAACATAAGCAGGTTATGGAACTTAGTGTTGCTTAAACAACGAATTAGCATTATTTTGATAGGTGACTCATTTTATTGCGTTTTCATCACACAAAGAATTATAGAAACTGAATGACTAAGAGTAGCAGTAGTTATATTACCACCTCCTATCAGAATCATGGATTCAAAGGCGCTTTGCTTTTAGAGAGTAGGTACGCTTTTATACCATTGAAATTCGACCGGGTGACCAAGAGGTTCTTTCAGGAGATTTTCCTTTATTTTCAAAAACAATAAATTCTGCATTTAAATTTTACTTACAGGGTGGAAAAATCGAATGCCACATGAATGACAACTACCTTAAATATGGAAAATAGCACATTTTGTATAAGGCGGACTTTCATTTATTTAAGGTTTTATGCTAAATTGCTTGCCTCAGTCGGTGAAATGTGACCAAAAAGAACATGCCGTATTTTATGTTTTAGATTGGAAGGGTTACTGATAAGGTTAATTTATCTCTAAATAACAAATACAATCAGAATAACGGAAGGCCATGAAAACTAACAATTTCCTTTTAAATTTGAATTCACCCGTCACGCGAAATACACTGCAATTAAGAAGTAGGTAATTTAATTTTCATAAATCCTTAAATGCAGAATTAATTGTTTTTAAAAATATAGGAAAGTCCCCCTTACCCAAAATGTGCTATTTACAATATTTAAGGTAGTTCTCATCCATGTAGCATTCGATTTTTCCATCCTGTAGATATATATATATATATAAATATATATATTATATATATATATTTATATATAATCATATACATTTTACGTATATAAGCAGAGGTACTCCTATATAAGCAGAGTAAGTTTATACATACCTACATAAATTTAAGTTAAAAGGCTTTGTTTCCAAACCTGTTATGCCATAAAGGAGGTATAAAGTAGGTACGTAGCGTGAATAAAAGTTTCGCCATAATCCTTCCTTATACGTGGTATTACTAAGTTTACTAACCTTGGGTTTTGCTCACCGGTACAGTCGCCTTTCTCAAATATTCTACAACCACAGATGGAGTTATAGTCTGCGAGATCTAAGAATGAACTTTTGACAGTTACAGATTAATCCTTATTAATATGGGGGTAAGACTTTTCCGATATACTTAATACTTTATATTATATTTCTAAAGTGTCAAATGTTCACTTTTATAAATCGGCAAACTATAACGTAATTTAGCAATACTGTCCATATTTACCTTGACTTTGCAAGTATCGGTAACGTTAGGTTTTTCTCAATACGTAAAGCAGGCCATCGCGCTCGCTCTGATGAGTCAGTGTGAGAGCGATATAATGCATTCTGTATCGAGTAAAATCTGACGTATCCTTTATTTCCAACTCATAGTACGGTACGGCTATGGCTACTGTATTATTAAGGTGCATGCACCAAACGAGCATCACTATTCTAACCCCCTACTCTACGAAATTCGATCGTTACACAAAACGTGATTCGTTGATTCGTCCGCCCAGCAGTTCTTGTCTTCGCGTAGGCTACAAAACTTGCTGAAGCATACAGATTGTAACAAAAACAGTGGTGCTCCGATTAAGCTAACCCTACGTGCTTCCATTAATTTTTAGAAGTTGTCGCCTTTGCTACTGACAGAGATTGTCGAACGGAGTATAGAATAGAGACCGGGGGATAAGTCCGTCATATTTTATTTTTAAGGAAAGTCCGTCATTTGCGTCTTGAATTGTTCAGTTAGGGTCGTCAATCAGTTGGTAGACGGATTTTCCAAATACATAGACGGTCTCACCCGGATTGACATTTTATTAACCCATTCAGGGCTACGCTCGACCTCTCGATCCAAGTACGGCGCGCTACCATACATTCAAACTTGCCATTGCAGAGTCACGCACAAGTGGCGTTACTCAGTGGCTCGGCGGCGCACAGTATCGCGCGCCCGTGATGTTGTACATATTGGATGGCGTTATGCCGGAAATTACTTAAACCAATGAAATTATTTAATAAACTATTGTAGGATATTTATTTGTTGAAATAGACATCTGAATATATATTTGTTGAAATAAATATCTGATGGGGTGAAATTTTATTTGCTATTTACACTCGTAAGTTGTCATCGCGAAACAATGTCTGCTGTTTTATAAATTTCATAGAATCGTATCTGCACAATTTATATTTAACAGATGATTTATTTTTGTGATATCGGGGTTGGTACTCACAAATGAACGCTGATGTACTCACAAAAAAGTTCCTAATTATAACCAACATAAGTACCTCTCAGAGTATAAATGGTCAACACAATTTTTCACTTCTGATGTAGTTAACTTTATACAGGGTGTTTGGTTAGCGGTGTCGGAGCTTTTAAGGGCTTAAACTACAATCAATTTCATCGATAAATTACCATACATTTTGTTTTTGTGCCAACGTTAATTAAATGGCGGCAATTTTAAAATTTCAAACAGAACGAATACGGGTGCACGTGGTATTTCTGGAATTATACATACGTTTGTTATTGGTCCTATCCTTGCAAAAAAAATCTCGTTAGAGAAGTCCTTAGATAAGCAAACTAATTAAGCTGATAATTTGACTCTACTATTTCAACAACAAGGCCAAAAACATTTTTTTATTACAAATATTAACAAATTCACCTTCATTTTTCAATAAAGATGTCACATAGGTACTACAAGAAAACACACAAATAAATAAAAAATAAAAATACATTTTAATCGTTTCCGTCTACCCCTCATGTCATTCCTGGTGCAAAAGTGCCCATAACGCTAGCAGCGTTGCCGCGTTGTATAACAATAGAGAGCTTTTGCACCAGAAATTTAGATTTTTTCAATTAATTTAATTTTGCATGAAAACTAGGTCGTTAAGATAGGTTTTTGGTGTAGTTATTTGTTAGTACAGGATGTTAGCTACAAAATAGCACCATAATTACAGTTATACCTTAAGTACTTTAGGCATTACAAGTGCTCAAACATGCACTGGAAGGATGGAAGGCGGCCACTTCACCAGACAGCACACTGCTGACAATCATTTCTTTATGGATTTTGCAACGGAAACGCTAATGCAGCTGTTGGAGAGTACCTTTCCTACAAAAAATCCACATTTTTGCTGCATGTTTGAGCACTTGTAATTCCTAAATTATTTAAGGTATAACTGTAATTATGGTGTTATTTTTTAGCTAACATCCTGTAATAGCAAATAACAACACCAAAAACCTAGGTATCTTAATATCCTAGTTTTCGTGCAAAATTAAATTAATTGAAAAATAAAAGTGAATCTGTTACTATTTTTAATTAAAAAAATAGTAGAGTCAAATGATTGGCTTTATTAGTTTGCTTATCTGATGAGCTCTCTAACGAGATTTTTTTGCAAAGATAGGACCGATAACAAACGTATAATTCTAGAAATACCACATGCACTCGCATTTGTCTGTTTGAAATTTTAAAATTGCCGCCATTTAATTATCGTCGGCACGAAAAAGAAAATGTATGGTAATTTATCGAACTAATCTATATACCTGTACTAAGACTAAGCCCTAAGCCACGAAAGGGTCACTATTCATGCTATCGGTATTCCGACTTTTGAAACTTTCAAATGAATGGACGTCGTCATCAAAGTTGCCGCCATCCATTGACGCCATTGTCTTTATACATGCCAGATGTCAACTTAGACTACCGAAATCGTTAGGTTATGCCGATAAAACTTTTGCATGTGAATTTCATTTATCTGTTGAAAGGGGCATCGTCATTAGAAGTAGCCGCCATCCAATGTTTCCATTGTCTTGGTTCATACAGGTACCAGTTGTCAACTTTAACTGCCTACATCGGAAGGTTAAACTGATAAGGATCTTTTGTGTAAATTCCATTTATTCGCCATTGAAGTCGCCGCAAATTTCTATCTTTAAATTTACGCCGTCAACAAAGTCACCGCCATCCATTGTATCTATTTTATTTTCATACAGATAAGGACATTTGGGTGGGTTTATCGACTGAAGCATACATCTATATTTGTATCGTCAAACAAAATTAAATGCAATTACATCGTTATTTTTATTTATTGCATTTTTTCTGACCCGGTCCTTTTCACTGTACCTACCTACCTAACCATGTGTGTATTAGTAAATAATGTACGTTGAAAAAGTTTCCGTTTTTCCAAGTATAAAAACTTTATTTGAAGTATTTTTATAGTGCCTGTACGTTAGGGTGGGTCACTGATGTATAAAGAAAAAAAAAGTATTTGCTTTTTACTGGGCACAGTTGTAAATAGTTCCGTAATTAGGTCGATAAAGAGTGTGCAAAATGATTTGATCATCGGACTTAAGTTTCTGCCTCCGGATCTATTTGAAAGATTTCATAGAAACTTCAGTACATTTTGTACTGACCATAGTTGATATCTATGTTTTTACTTTTTGTTGCAACATGAGCTATGTTAGAGTATTATGTTTACCTGGAAATGGCTTTTTTTAAAGTTTCGGAGCCGAAAGAGACAAAAAAGGTCATTAATAATAACTTTATTTTTAAAACCCCCATACATTTTAGGAACATTTCTACTCAAATCCGGAGGCAGAAAAACTTAAATTAAAAATACAATAAAAATAAGAGTTATAATCAAAAATCAATTGGCACCGTTTTGTAACTGTGCCCTCAAGAAAATCGAAACTTTTGAAAAATTACCCACCCTAATGTACGTGTACATGTACTTAGCTACATCTAAATAAATGCTTCTTCAAAAGAGGAGTGTACAAGTTCTTATTGGGTCGGCAACGCGCATGTGACACCCCTGGGGTTGCAGGCGCCCATAGGCTACGGTGACTGCTTTCCATCAGGCGGGCCGTATGCTTGTTTACCACCGACGTGGTATAAAAAAAATGCACTAGATCTGTCTGTTCACTAAAACTCAAAACCCATCAAACATTTGTATACCTTATTACACATACTCCTTATATTATTTACGAACTTAAATATTTCGGTATAATATACCTACATATAATTTCGCTGGTTAGAAACAAATGCCGCATACCGCCATCCATTACCCCTGTAAAGTGGTTATAATCTTACAAAGAATATAAACACCATTTTGAATCACGCCAAAATAAACCGTACATGCGCGGGCTAAGGTCCATATTAAATATGTATATTTTTTTGAGTTTCGTTATTGTAGTAGAGCTCGAAATGCAACACGCTTCGCCCACTGAATCACAACACGTTGGCGTGATTCTCAAAAGTACCGTAAATAGTAATATTTTGTCTGGAAATTGTAATATTGCATTTTAATAGTTATTTACATTTCATTACAGTTGTTAGATAATGAAAAAATATTTACGAAAACCTGAATTCTCTATTTTTTGTTTACCGTTTATAAAAAGTAGAATACTGGAATAATATAGGAAACATATGTATAAGGTATTTTAGCCTTATGTTTTAACTATGTCAAATGGGCAATATAAAGTCCATAAGTTGAAAAATGATGGAGATAAACGACTAAACAAAATAACGCAACACGTGCGTGATCAGTGGCTAAGCGGCGTTGCAAAATCACGCATACGCTGCGTTATTAGCGCTGAATGGGTTAACGTATCTATAAAGTCAACAGGCCAGGACTTATATCCTCGATAATTAAAAGCGATAAATAAATAAATATTTAGTGACAAATAATAAAACGACACAGTTTACATCTTAAGAGCATACTCTCTTGAGGATAGTACATACCTATCCTAAGACTTCGATATACTTATGAACAATTATTGAATCACTTTATCTCAATGTTAACATTGTACGAGTAGAGTTAATGTGATTATCTGGCCGGTAATTCCGCTTTTATAAATTTACACCTAGACTTTGACATCGATAGGCAGTATAGGGCTAGGCATCTCTAAAGGTAAGTACATCGAGTTCGCGAAGTCCGCGATGAACCTATAGATCTCATACTCGCTTCCACGAGATTTTCCTTTGATCTTTGTCTCGTTTTTTTTTTTATGAAAATAGAAAACCGAATATGGGCATTTCTTATAATAATATGTTCATTTCATACTTTCAATTTATGGCTCAATTTTGGGTTAAGGTGCATGCAGACAAAAAGAGCATTCGCTGTTATACCCCCCTACTCTACGAAATTCGATCGTTACACAAAACGTGATTCGTTGATTTCGTAGAGTGAGGGATAGAACAGCAAATGCTCTTTTGGTCTGCATACACCGTTTTATCTACTCAGAATCAGGAGCTCTTTCGACCCCAATACGAAAAAATTGTCCCATGGATTTTCATATTTTGTTACAATTTTCTATACACTTTGTATGGCGGTAACAAAGGTTGGAAATCCGGAAAATTTATGAAAATTATGGAACATTTTATCGTCTTATTGTATCGAAACAGTTCGTGATTCTGAGCAGATATAACCCAAAATATAGCTCAAGAATTCTAGGAGAAAAAAGATCAAAAATAAGAAAATGGTCAAAATAAAAATTTATGCTTATTTATATCCTATGGCACAGGCAAGGGATTAGTAACAAAACATAAGTGCATTCCTGCGCAGAATAGAAAAATCTTATAGGGGATCTACTTTAAGTCCCCAAAGCCACACTGCCTGGCGACGGGAGTGAACATATTTTTTGGCCACCTTGTAGAGTCTCGTAAAATCAAACTTGTTAGTAAGAAGCGTGCGAAATTCAAATTTTCTGTTGGAGTATAATATGTTTAGTCTCTTAATACGTGCGTCATACGTTAGCTGGTGGTAGGACCTCGTGCAGGGTCCGCCCGAATAGCTACCACCGTCTTACCCGTTAACCTGCCGCGAAATAGCAGTGTTTGCACTGCTGTGTTTCGGTTTGGGTGTAATGTAAGATAGCCGGTGTTATTACTGACATAAATAGAGGCAATAAGTCCTCCAGGGAAGGCAGCGCATAGGCGACTTTCTGATCGCTATGTCCATGGGCCGCAGTTCCTGCTTTCCATCAGGTGGGCTGAGAGCTCAGTTGTCTACCTTCGTCTCATAAAAAAGCCATGTTTAATGTCAATTTCTGTCGGAGGTCACTTTTCGCGCCTACTTTTTAAGTCGCCGGTTTCTACCGAAAAATTGGTCGCCAAACTGCCTATATAAATCGATAAGCAAAATGCAATACCATAGACTACCTAATAGAATTATATTGATTTAAACTTTCATCGTTATCACTTATATTTTAACGACAAACGGGTCTTTGTCTTGCTGCGAAATGATGTACACATAGTGATATTGCGCATTTCTTCTCGTATTTATACAATACGCATATTACGCACACATCAACCCTCGTAGACTATGGCAAACCTGTCACTGTCAGTCTGAACGGAAACGCTCGAAAATTAAAAATTTCAAACCGGCGGCCATTGCAAGTTCACTTTATGTTTTACCATCGCCCACACTGTTAGCTGTACATCGGTAGACCTTATGCCATTTGTAATAAGATCCACTGATTTGCAGTTAACAGTGTTTTTGGGTGAATCAACTTTTTTCTGTCTGTTATTACCATGGTTACACTATACTTAAACTATGATAACATGCATTTTTCTGGTGTTAATAAACCCTTGATGGGCTATCTACAAACATGGATTATATGTATGTTTGCATAAATTAAGTAGCATAATTTTGCAAAAAATCATCGTGACTCAGGCGACCGTAACCATGGCAAAAACAGAAAAAGTTCATTCACCCTTTTATTTGTATATCTATGGGTAATCCGTAATATTCTATGCATCCGTGTGTAATACGGCTATTTTGTTGCGCGAGATCGTATCCTGGAAAGTGATGTTGATGTTACAGAAGTAATAATCCCACCGATCATCTATTGATTAGGTACCTAATTGCCTACCAATAGCTGTAATGAGTCTTGACATTGACATCATTCCGTTAGCATCGCGCCATAATTAGTGCTAATGAGATTATAAAATGATTTCTTATAAACAATTTCTTATCATTATATTTATATTAGATCATCGACCAACGACGTGACAAATCGCATGCAATTTCCTGTACACTGTTGCTAAGAGCAACGTAATTTATAGACATAGTTTAATTGAGTATGCTTTATTGGTCAAGACTAACTTAGTTTCCGATTTCTAAGAATGAACTTTTGTAAGTTTAGAAATGAGTCTTATATGTATGACGTTAAGACTATCGGATAAATGATGAGTTTACCCTCATATTAATAAGGATTAGGTAATCTGTAACTGTCAAAAGTTCATTCTTAGAAATCGGCTACTATAAAATTAACCTGCATCGGCAATATTGAAATAGTACATTGTGCATCAAGGGAGGTAAGTACGGAATTACTAACGAGAGTCTGAGTTAATGACTCGAGTTAGTATTCTGCTTACCGACCGTGATGCATACAATGTTTTTCATCACACTTGCGGACAAAAAAATAGTTTTAAGACAAAATATTATTCTATGACGTACAGACATTTCTATTACTTCCTAGGGAATTTCACTTTTCTATTACTCCCGCAACGCATGCAAGCAATGGCGCGATGAAAGTCAAAGTCAAAGTATTTATTTGCCAGAATACAGTACGGGAAATTTTTATAAAATAATATATAACTGTGTATTCAGCCATCACATAGGCGTGCAAATATTTAGAGAGGCAATTAATTTAGCAAAATAGAATTTTTTGTCAATTACAAAATTAATAATAAATACAAACATTATGTCAAATAAATGAAATACAATAATACCGATCTATGTCACTTATACTCTAAATAATTCTTAACACTATAAAAACATCTTTGGATAAGCCAAATCGTCAACTTATTTTTAAAACTATTACCCTGGAGCACCTTAATGTGCTCTGGCAAGTTATTAGGTATACAATTTAATGCACATGCTAGCCACATTTTTTTCATATAATATCACCTTGCTCACTCGAGGTTTGTACAACAGGTCCATGATCCTTTTTCTGGTCTTTCTTAGCATCATGTCACCACGTTTTGGGAAATCACTTAGATGTGTGTTGACAAAGACGCATGCATCTCTGATGCACAAACAAGGCAATGGTAATATACGCCTATTCCAAAAAAGAGGTACACAACTCTCATCAATCTGAGCGTTACAGATGATCGGGACACACTTTTTTGGATTTTAAATGCTCTCTCTACGTCCACAGAATTTCCCCATAAAATCAGACAACACCCCCTTAGACAGCAAGTGTGATGAAAATATAGTTTGTCTTGGGTTTTACTTATCTCAGGCACAGGCAGAGAATCATACAGTCTCTTTCTTACAGTTATATTATCGACTCGGACTATATTTGTCAGCCTCCGTAGCCTAGTTGGTAGTGACCCTGCCTACGAAGCTGGAGGTTCGGGGTCCGAATCCCGGCGAGGGCATTATTTGTGTATTAATTTATCACAAACATTTGTTCTTTGGTCATGGCTGTCTATATATTTAAGCATCACAAGCCTCAATTGAATTTACCGTGGGACTAAATCGATTTGTGTATGATGTCCCAGATATTTTTTTATTTATGTAAGTTGTATTTATCAATTTTATAATTTCAAACTATCTTTATTGTATAATAAAATTCTTGTTAGATTTAAAACAATGCTACTGCGGTCATAAACATTATGTATACCTACACTGTTTTTATTTAATATCAATTTATTAACAGCACTGGCAAAACTGTGGCAATTCATGTGCAAACTGTGAAGCTTGTTCATCTAAGTACCTAATATTTGCGTGCAGTTTAGGTGAAACAATTTCGTGTGGGTTGTATACACAGATGGTTGCATAATTATAAAAAAATCCTTGATTTTTTCTCCTACTTTTTTTCTGGAGGTGGAGGTGAAGGTGTGACTAGTCAAATGCAAAAATATATTACGTTGAAAGTATCCTCTTATAAATATGTTAAATTACGACGTCCTTATTACATAGAATTAAAGCTCACTGGGACATATTTTTGAGCATTTTAATATACTCGTATATCTCATTTTATTTTAGGTTTGTTTACTTTTTTTTATTCTACTGACGATTGGTAGATCTGCTATAAATAATTCAAAATAATCAGTCTAGACGAATATTAAGAATCGAACCAGATTTCTTCGCTCATGGTGTTCATAACAATAACGACTAATCACTTAATTGAATTACTTTAATTTACGATGTAATAAAGACATAAGTAATTAGGCACTCGCGGTTAATTACACCCTAATGATGAATTCCATACGCCATCATTTTGATAATGCGTTTAAGGTGACGTGTTTTTAGGATTCCGCGCTGATTAAAACGGAACGCATATAAAACAACCACCTGTAACAGCAAGAAGTCTGATATGAAATCAGCGATTTTGAAATGTTCGAATGGTCCTGGAATGATTTCATCTATGTAATGAATGAAGTAAATTATAAGATCAGGGTGCTTAGACAAGTTGCCAATCGCTAGCGCTTCAGCGTCAGTCAGCGTCACTAATACGATACGCTACTAAGCGCTAGCGACTGGCAACTTGGCTACGCATCCAGGATGCTTAGCCAAGTTGCCATTGTTGCCAATCGTTAACGGTTAGTAGCGTATCGTAGTTTTTCCTCTCTGTCATATTAGTAGTTCATAATTATTAGTACGACAAAGACAGTTAGCTACCATTCGTTTACGATTGACGATTACCTAAGCGTTAGCGATTGGCAACTTGTCTAAGCACCCAGTAATTATAGGTAGGTACCTATTCTAGACTAATCTGTAAAAGATTGTCTCCGAATATATTAATTTAATATTTTGCAGCCCGAGAGGAGGATTGCAGGACGCGCATTTGAATTGATATGGGATTCCCCTCGCGCTTCGATAATCTCACATCAAATCAGTAATTACCTTATCACATCGAAATGCTAACGTCCGAATGTCTCTTTGGGAAAAGTTTAGCATACATTTTTAGGCAAAACTTAGGACGAGAGTATTGCAAAAAAATGTAGTTGACTAGGTATGTAGGGTTTCAATGAAAACCGAATTTAACGTCACATTGTGTGTTACGAGGTTACCCTTAAAATTTGTATGATTAACTGTCGTAACAAAATGGAAACAATCGTGATTTTGTTTTCATCAAGCCCTTAACAAAAAAGATTGATGATGGGTAGCAGTCATCATAGTGGACACATTACTGCGATCGCCAATCCGCTTGCCCAGAGCGTGGCGATTATGGGTATTTATCTCGATTTGGGTATAAACATACTCATAGTTAATAGGAGAGGTCTACGTCCAGCAGTGGACTACTCGTATCATAGGCTGATGATCTATGTAAAAAGAATTGACCCATAAGCTAACGCAAAATGCGGGTCGTCGGTGTAAACAATAAAATATATGTAAATGTATGCGATTTCCGTAAGTAAGCAATCATCGAATTAAAAGATTTGGACCGATTTTTCCAAAAACCCATCATCGGACAACGACTTGGTGCCAACGGGACCAACTCGGGGGCTATACCCGGCCGTTTAAATATAATTTGAAAATCGGGTCACAATTCTAGGAGATATCGAGTAAAACATACATACCAAAAAAAAAACAGTGGAGTCGGTGAATGAAGTCGGTTAGTTATAAAATTCTTTGTACAGAACCCTTACAGCTAACGTGCCATACGCAATAGTCCGGTTTTTGTATGTAATTCGATTATCAGCGATCCGCCCACGCGCAGCGGCGCGCGCAGTTCGCCGCCGGCCGCCCGCGTCGCTCCGCGCCGATCGACGCGCAACCAAACATGTACCCTAATTAAAAAAAAAGTTATGCCTTAACTACCCAAATAAAAAAAAACTGTACGCCAGCGGGGTAGACTCGTTTCTTTGACAGATATTTAAATTTAGAACACGTGCGCGTGGCGGTTTTATTTGGATCGTTGTTTGTTGTGATTGTTTGGCTGTGTTTACGATAGAAATAGATCATATAAAGTGTAACATTAGTTTTTTAACAGAAATATTAGTTTGCGAACATAATAGTGAATAGGAGTATGCTATAGTACAATTAGTTGTGTGTGAAAATGTCCGCCATGGCAATGATGGAAGAGTTGGGGCGAAAGATGAGTGACCGGCTCCCTGTGGACCTGCCGCCGTCTTCTGTGGACATCCAGTTCACGAACCTCACGCTGCAAGTCACGGAGGGGTTCAGGAAAAAACGTATGTAGATCATGATAATTGATAAATATCCACGTCTCTGAAGCTGCGCTACCGTGAACTTCGATATCCTCGAAATTGACCAATTTTGAAGTTCGCGGTAGTAGGTAGGATGGATTTCGTAGTGCTTAATTTCGATAAAAAAGTCTGACCTTCCATACATTTTTGCTAATACCTATTTCAGGGCTTGTATGAAGTTTAGCTAAAGTAAAAAAAACTAAAATACTAACTCAACCAACTTTTTTTAAACAATTAGTAAATTCCAATTTATCCTACCTAATTCAAGAATAACATCATCCAAGCGTAAATACCTACGTACCTTTCTTCAAATAAATGTGTCATTTGCGAAATGATTAGCATTGTCAAAATCTAACCAAAACTACATTCCATACAAAATGCATTTTTTTGTATTGCATTGTCAATAGTTTTTGTGTGCATTTCAGCAAATATGAACAACGAATGACATATTAGCGAATATATATTCAACAACGATGATAATTATGTTAAAAAAAAAACAATTCACGGAGAACCTATTAGTTTCAGTTTAAAAAAACAACTTCCGTAGTAGTTTTTTTTCCAAAAATAAACTTGCAGCATATTTCCGGTTTCCGGATCGTGTCAGCCGGTTTTATAACTAATGTCCTATAAACGTGTATTAATAAATATCTAGCTCATTTACTATCACTTTTTTGCTGACATTTTGTCGTGTAAGCAAATGAGAATCATGTTATAAATGTAATTGTGATTCCTTTTTTGGCAACTTTGAGAAGATAGGTTTAGTTTGAAGCCTTACCTGATCATCATCGTTTTACAGTCAGTTATCAGCCTATCTCAGTCCACTGCTGGGCATAGACCTCTCCTACTAACTATGCGTATAGACGCATTAGGAGGTAACCCATAATCACCACGCTGGGCGATCGCAGTAATGTGTCCACTATGATGACGCTGCTGCCCGTCATCAATCAAATCAAAGAATGGTCAGTGACACTTCAATCCCTTAGTCGACTCTTACGACTCCCGCGGAAGGGTTGGGGTGGTGACAAATGTATTCTTACTGCCGTCACCACACGGCAAGAAAAATTACACCTGGGGCCTGTTTATCTAAAGCTTGTAACTTGTAATACAAGTGGAAGTCTCTTTTTATCGCCATGAATTAGATAAGGACTTCCGCTTATATTACAAGTTCCAAGCTTTTGATAAACAGGCCCCGGACCCTAAAAAATCTGTAGAGATTTCGTCGCTGGTTACAAATGTGACTAGCGACGATATATCTCATAGTGACTGTACCTAAGCATTTGTTTGCGCATGATTGGTTAAAATTGATTATTAAACGTGATAAATCAAATATCATTTCATTAGCATAAATAGCAGTCTTGTGTTGGGTACATATCATTTTCCATAGTGCAAAGAAACGGTTCATGTAACATAATGTTTAGGTATATTTCACAAGATTCCTCAAATATTCGCCATATCGTTGCTGTTTTTCTTATAATAGATTAGAGTATAATTCCGTATTAAACTATAAACTCTGGAGTCCGGACCATCACGATTCGGACGCGGAGCCGAGAGTCCAAAGTTCGAAGCAGTAATCTGCAATTTTAAAGGAATGCTAGTTGTCAATATTACAACATTACGAGTATAATGTTTGTTGTTGTGCTTTAAAACATACTTTGGATATTTAACTTTACTTTCCGCACCAAATTAACTATACCAATCGTCAGTACAATCTAAAAAAAAAAAAAAAAATCTAAAAAACCTAAAAACTTACATTATTCCTTAATCAGTAATCACGCACTCTTGAATCACAATCTTGGTTTTATTACGAACTTAAAACTTAAAACGACATATTAGCGAATATATATTCAACATCGATGATAATGATGTTAAAAAAAAACACAAATCAAACTTTGATTTGAGTTCACATAAATTTTTAGTTAAAATTATTGATTTTTATTAGTATTAACGTAAAAATATATCTGCGAACGTGTTTCACGATGTTTGTCATAGACGTCAAATACTATAGAAAGTCAGACATATTTGTTTATTTTCTTTTAGATTATAGATATTTACGGCGCAGCGCAGCCCTACCCAATCTTTCCTCTACCTGACCCAATATCTCCATCAGTGCTTGCGTGATAACTATTTATTTATTTATTTTTCTTAAATTACCCTTTATGTTACTATATTTTTGTTAATAAATGATTTGATCTTTAAAAAAAAAATAGATATTTACTGATGATTAATACTGTATAGTTGCCGATTTCTAAGAATGAACTTTTAACAGTTATAAATTAATCCTTATTGATATGACGGTTAGACTTTTTTCCGATAGTCTTAACGTCATATACCTATATAAAGCTCATTTCTAAACTGTCAAAAGTTAATTCTTAGAAATCGGCAACTTAAATTAGGTACCTACATTGATTGAGTAACTATATAAATATCACGTCGTTTTGACTACTACTGCAAAACAAAACAGTTGATTCTCTTTTGTCTGCATCCTAAATATTTGTTTTTCAAGAAAACCCTTTCACAAGTAGTGTTACCCAAATTGTGCAAGTTCCAAAACATATTCAACATTTCTAAAAATAACTGGCACTAGTTACGCTACGAGCTTAAAAACTGAGGCATTTTATATTTATAGTATGATCAAATGCTACAAAGATTTCGAATCGGTTATTAAATTTATTTGTATATTGTAGGTATGCAAAAACATTAATTTCTTTGTGTAATTCATATACCTACGAATCATCAGTACCTACAACAAATTCATTGTCTGGGGGTAAATCAGGGCATGTGGTTAAACGAAATGAGATCATGTTACCACAGAATGAAGTGACGCAGCTGCCCTTACAAAATAATTATCATTGTTTTTAAATATTCAAGGCGATTTGGAAAATTACTGTAAGTGAAAGAGCTCATATCATCGATAAGTGTGCTGTGTTGACATCGGACATATTTTCAGAAGAATTTGACCTTCGTTTAAATGTTAATCTTGTGTCTTAAGATTTCTTTTAATGAGCGAGCCGTGTCATTGATAATTAAATTGTAGGAATAAAAATACATTATTATGAGGCGATCGCACACTAAATCGACCTAGTCTCACGATGAACTCAATTAAGGCTTATGTTATGTTACTAACCGACTAAATTTTGTAAATAGATACTTGTATACCTACATATATAAACCCAAATACATAGACAAGAACTATGACTAAGGGCAGAGAATATATGTTTGCGATAAGTATATACACAAAGTAGCCCTTAGCGGAATTCGAACCTTCATAAAATTTAATATTGCAATAAAAACAGTAAGACGTGGAGATAGGTAAACTCATTTCAATAAGTATGAAATTTTAGGCAACATTATTATAATCGTGTCATCGTTACTTCCGAATAGTTAAGTACTTTGTAAGAAAATTAATAAAGTTAAATTATCGAAATTATTATAATACATTTTTTTTGTGAAATTACTGTATTGAGTATTTTGTATTGTGTTTTTAAGTAAGTGCTACTAAATACTATATTTAATTTAATACATTTTTGACGTCATAATCATACCAAAGAAAAAAGACCAAAATCTCCTACGTTGGTGATCTTGGTCCTTGTTTTTGTTTTATGACATCTAATATTTATAACGTTATGGTAATGATCAGAAGGTGCACAAAAAACAGTATCAAAATTAGAAATGCGTATTTGGCCGATTCCATGCGATACTGGCCTGATTAACCACGTAAATCTATATTTTTGTTGACGTCAGTGATGTCGTAGGCCAAACACTGCGGACGAAATCGACGACCGATTTGAATAACAAATTCGTGAAAACATTGTAATTGATACCTAATTCGTTTTAATTATTAGGTATTTTACTTTATTGTTGGCACGACGTACAGGTAGCTGATATCAAATCAAATACTTGCAATAGATAGGCTACCTATACCAAGCGTCAAGTGGAGCATTCCATGAAAACATCTACTTTTTGTCGCTTACGACTCACTATGGTAGCTACCGTAATAAAATATGCTAGCTGTTAGGAAACACTGTCAATCTTAAAGCCTTGATATGTTATTATTGTGCCGTAACTCAGCTTACTAATTTAATTTTTCAAAAGTATACCTATTGAAAAGACAGTGTCGCTTACGACATGTTTTCATGGAATGCTCCCAGTACAGTCAAGGGCATAAATATGTATACACTTTTTTTATCTTATGCCGTAAAAATGAGGTGCAAAAGTGTATACATATTTTTGCCCTTGACTGTACAGTCTAAAAAAAATGTAAACAAATATGGCTTTGACACATATCACGAAACACGTTTTCAGATATATTTTTACGTTAATTTAATACTAATACATATCACTAAAAAGCCGATCAAGTGCGAGTCGGACTCGCGCGCGTAAGGTTCCGTACCATTATCAATTTATTATTAAAAAAATACAGTTTAATCAACCTACCTCAAAAACTATAGGAGATAATTTAATCAAACCAAAAATCGTTGATAGAGTTTATTAGTGTGCATAATTTTTTTGATTTTTATATCGCGTAGTTTAAAAAATAGAGGTGGATGGACACATTTTTCAGAATTTGAGAGCTGATATCTCGAAAACGATTTGGTTAAATAAATATGAGATTTATAAACCTTCATATCATTTTCAAAGACCTTTTTATTAATACCCCACACGCTTATATACAACTAAAAAAAATTTTCTATCCCTCAGCTACATGTATGGAGGGCCCCCAACCCAATTGTTTTTTTTACAATTTAGTATCATAATCCTGTAGCGGTTCATACAACACATATCCTTACCAAATTTCGTTACTGTAGCATTTATAGTTTCCGAGTAAATCGGCTG